>JAQFYM010002022.1:0-26690 GCA_034694785.1 Agrenia bidenticulata | reverse complement strand
GAAAGCAAACTCATTATTAGAAATATTACATAATATGTAGATTTGAAACTTAAAATTGATCACTAACGGTAACTATAGAATGCTGACAATTAGGGATTTAGTTTACCTGACGCAAAATTACTTACAGGTTTTATTACAGAAATTTATACTCATTCGGGCACCCGGGGTTACGCCTTTTTTAAAGAGGTATACCCCTACGCAGGGTAAAAACCCAAAAAGTCTTAAACCAAAAAAAAATCAGTTGTTATTAAAAATCACGCTGTTTTGGTTTCATAGTATAACAAAAAAAATGCAAACTAGCATGACTTTTTTTAGAAAAATTTATGTGATGGCGGGTTCATTTTTGGCATAGAAGAAACATAAACCAGTGGCGTAGCCAGGAAATTTTTGTGCTCAGGGCTAGTCAGTGTTTTTCAGGGGTCGGTAATATTGTATTGTTTATCATATTTTTTATTGTATTGTACTTCAAAACCCAACAATAATAAATTTTCAATAATAAAAAAATTGTTGCGGTAAAAACATATGCAAAAGCTTTGCGAAAACGCCCAAAATGTTTAAATTTAAAAAAAAAAAAATTGCTTTATTTTGTGATTCTCGTTTTTATCAAAAAAATTGGTATAGATTTTGTCAATTGAAGATAAAAAAAGCTCTAATAATGTGTGATTACACTTTTCAAAAAATTTACTGTTTTATTGCAACTGATTTCTATTAGTAAAAAACTTTTTACGTTCTGGTATGGTAAACCCAAAACGTAAAAAAAAGGATTTTTGTGAATTAAATATTGCGTTAACAAGAATATAAAATTTTCTATAGATGCACTACAACTAAAAAAACTAGCGTAAGTCATTAAGACATAGCGGCATTTCTTTTATTCGACAAATACAAAAATCACATAATAAAGCCCCGGCTTTTATTTTTTTTATTATAAAAATATTATCAATAATTGGGTTTTGAAATGCATATAGAAAGAAAAAACAATATTTAACAATATTTTTTTGTAGCAATAATTTATTGTTACAATATATTGACAATATATTGTCAGATTAATATATTGTTACCCACCGCTGAATGGGTCATCATATATATTACCTTGCGGCCTTCGGCCACATTCAAAACATTTTCTGCTATTAAATACGGCATCAATAATTTGGCCACGCGACCAAGGTATTATACGAGCCTTTAAAAGTCACTCTCGCAATATTTAAGCGACTTGGATATTTAATAACGTATTCACTGAAAATACGACTACATAAGATAAAAAAAAAAGGTTTACACCGCGTGTCAGTTTACATGTAGTGCGCAGTAAAGTTAACCGCTGCCACTGTTACCATATACTTTAAATGCATTTATATTCAAATTTTTCTTAAAAGAGACACAATAAATGAATCGGATGATTATCTTTCGGAGTTAATATATTTTGAAAGTCTTTAAGGCATAGTTACAACTCCACTTGATTCCGATGAATATGTAGATTTAGACTCAAAGGATAAAATCAAAAGTGAAAGTGTGATTGAAGAGGCATATGAGAAATATGTCGGCAATGTCCAAAATAAAAATTGTGGAAAATAGAAAAAATAAGGTCGCACAGAAAAGATTACTTATGATGCTGTATTAATAATACCAGCGAAAATTAAACAAAATGCCGACTGAGCACTGCGTTTTGTCTTTGATATTGCGATTGAAATCATTTGAAAAACATAAGAATCAAAATTGATTAAAAAAAGAAAATTTAAATTATTTATTGTATGTTGCTGGGTTTTTATTTAACATCTGAAACAAATAATATATATTTTTTTTTTTTTTTGTGATCTTAACTACATTATAAGTAGGCCCCCTACAAGAACCGGGCATTTTTTTAAATAGAATATTAAGAGATACATAAAGGTACGGATAAAAGTAAAAATTCTTTTATATACTTTTTAAGTCGTGTTCTTTGTATTTTGGCATTTTATACAAATTAAAAACTTTTAACTAAATAATATTTCGCTAATCTTGGAGAAAAAATATACAATAAAACGATACAAAATAAAAAAAGATAGATGAAAAAAACTTTTTTTGTATATTTGCTTATTTTTATTCATGGTTTTGTTAAATAGTTATAATTAAAAAAATAAAGCATAAAAATATTTTCAGATTCAGAACTTTTTCGCTAATCATCAAAAATATGATTAAATGAACACATACACTTTTTTCGCCTGTAAAAATTTTCAGCGGTAAAAAACTCATTTATTCATTTTTATATATTTAATTATTTTAATTTTCGTTTATCAAATTACATATGGTGGTAAAATCCGGATTTTTAAACAATAAGCAACTGAATTTATAACTAAATGGATCGTTTTGTTGATTTTTCACTATTTGTTTTATTTCAAAATAAAATGTTCGGATGTTTTCCAATACTCATTTTTCGGTTTTCGTTTATTTTAGCAACATAAATATAGTTTTAGACTGATTTAAGCTGGTCATATAAATTTTAATCATTAATTATTTCTTGCAATTTTTTATATCTTTTATCTACTTTAGTAATGAATACTAAAATTTAATCTTAGTATAAATAAAAAAATTCGCATCATTGTAGCCAAATACACAACCTTATTAAAATCGGAAATTTTCGGTAAAAGGAGATTCATACAACTATTATACAAATTAATGTTTTTTGCATTGTTTGAAAGGCATTGCTAGTTCCAACATTTATTCACAACCATTTCATAGTGTTTAACACATTCCATTAGAATCAAGTGCCCCGCATGTGCTAAGCAGCGTATATGTAACATACCGGACAATTTTTCTCATGACGAGTGCACCAGCTAAATACAAGCTAAAGCTTCATTCGTATGCACAACCTAGAATGAAATATTTCTCTATAATCACGACAAATAGTGTATACAACACATTTAAATCTATTAAATAAATTTAATCAAGTACATAGTCGTATTTCAAATGTTTTTATCAAAAAAGAAATTGATCCACATGCTTATTAGTTTACCTACTTATATGTTGTCAACTTTTATTTTTTGGTATCATGGGTTTCTCCATCATTTAATAAAAGCCTTGTTATAAAACATATTAAAAATGAAATTACAGGGATTTAGATAATTCTGGTATAACTGATTATCTATAAGTATTAGCACTTAAGAGATCTTTTACTTACATTTCTAAAAAATTCTTGATAATCAGAATCGGTACATAAATACATAGGTATATTGCAAAATGTCAGTATATTTGTAATATCAGTTTAAACTATATGAGAAATATTTCCAAAATCAAAGCTCAAGTGCGCGTTGTTTATTTTTTGCGCGCTTCTACAAAAGCAATATGTCCCTATGATGTATTTTGCAATGCAAAGAAGCGACACTTGTTTCTAGAAGCAGTTATGAGGCATTATTACACGGCTAGAAGGTTACGTAGTCTACTTTTATCGTGCATTGTGATTCATCTTTTAAATTCAAAAATGAAATGCTAAATATATATTCATTTGCCGGATTCCTGTTGTTCTTTTTCATTTTTTTAACCATTTAAAGGGGTTGATAAAAATAATAAAAGGATTTTTAAAATAGACAACAAGAAATGTTAGATGTACTAGTTAAAAAATACAATAAAGAAATGAACCTTACGTACGTAAGTTTTTTACCATTATTTTTGCATTTTTTAAAAGAAATATTACTTATTTCCGGATATTTCGCGGCCCATAATTAAAACATTCGTTTATATTAGTAATGTAAAATTTAAAGGAATTATTACATCTTTAAGCTAAAAAATTATTTCTTTACACTGTTTATTATATTTTGGTTCTGATCGTACGTTTACAATAACGACCCCAATATAACAACAGTGTTAGAACTGTGTTGGTTTTCATGTGTTTAAAATTCGTCAAAATATATTTTTGTCGCTATCCGTTTTCCACAAATTTCTTTTATCTATAATGCATGAGCAGCTAGCATAGTCCCATTTTTGCGCCCCATCTTATGTCTTTTCCATTATCTTAATTCTTAACCCTTTATATTTTTCCGTCTCACCCATCTTATTCAGTTCCCCTTTGTGTTTCCGATCCCGTACCTTGCCCTTCATCCGCTTATTTCGTCTGCTATATCCCTCATCTATATTTTCGACCGTATCTTATTTTTTTCCCCCATCTTTTTCTTTTACCCCACATGTTATTCATTCTTCATCTTCCTTTGCCTTCGACTCCATCTTATTTTTCACTGCCATTCTTTGTTCCCTTTCTCGCTTTCTTTTCTATCTTCCATCGTCTTAAATATGGCCCCCTGTTATAATATGTTCTTTTAACTTAGGAGTAGAAAAAAAAATTAGCTCTTTGTATAATTGTAGCATATTGACGTGCATAACTCAAAAAAGACGCATGTGAAGTATTTGAATTTGTAAACTTTTTTATCTGTTCTGTGACTATCACTAAATATTTTAAATGTTTCTGGGATTTTTTGATTTACAGAAAAAGGAAAACGTAAGAGAAAATATAGAACCGAAAAAACACAATTCATTCCTAATAGGAGTAAATACGAAGACTGCATAAAAATACAAAAAACATAAAGAAGCCATTTAACATTTCAAAAACTCTATAAATTCGTCAGAAAATTTAAAAAATTTTTTTGTGAACACACCTATTACAACAAAAGAATAGATAAATGAATCTTAATTTAACGTCAATATAACAGATTTAGCATATTTCTGTTGTAATAACCCCAATAAAACTAAAAAAAAATATTTATATCTAAGTAAACGCCAATTTCATTCGTTCGCAATAAAAGAAAATACGAATAGCATGCAAAACAGAGCTTGTAGCAGTTTTTAACCCGACGTACCAAATCTATTAAAGAACATTTATTGTCGTACAAACATACAACACATATGGTTCTTTTTTCTATAATAACAAAAACTAATGCAAAGTCACAAATAAAGACTACGAACAGCAAAAGATAATATATACTTTAAAAACGTATGTTTTGTGGTTCCTAGTATATGTATTATCGACTAATCATTTAATATATAAAAGTGCAAAAGAAAGCAAAAAAGTACGTATGTTTCATATCAGTAATAAATAAGAAAATATTATTCCTGCTATTTAATAAATTGTAAGACTTAAGGTAGACAATATTTTTTTGTAAACCAAAAACCTGCACTTTGATGACTTGGCTCATACATACATAAATTTTAAATTGTGGCTTTCGTAAAAATGCAAATAAATAAAATAAAAATTAATAATATCAATCACACAACAAAACTCATTTAAAAATTTTGGTATAAAACTTTTTACATTGAAATTTTAATAAAAACAGGACATGAGTAACTCAAAGAGGTTAAATAATAATAAATATCGTTTTTAAATTCTGCAAAAACAAACTAGCTGTAAGTGTAAACGAAAAAAGAGGTGTATAAAACCCCCCCTATAAAAAAAGAATACAAGATACTAAATCAAAGAAAAACTTGACTATTGCAGCAAAAAAAAGTCGATTATATAGATTATATTGCTACTTGATAGCATATATTCTTTAAAAAATGTTTTGTTTATTTTTGATACAATTAGAAATAAAAATAGAGTATAATTTTGTCTCAAATGGTCGAAAAAAAAAACTAATTTATAATTATCTTGATAAGGCATTTCTAAACAAATATACCATATTATCGGGCGCATTATTTTTTAAAAAGTATAAAAATTATTATTAAAAATAATATACTTTGTTAAAGGTCTACAAATAAAAACAAGAAAGTGTATCGTTTAAATTTGCTGAAACGTATTATGTTCACTGCATAATGATCAGGTGTCTGCGTATTCCGTAAAAATGGGAATTTCTTATAATCAACTAGATATTATTTTTTATCCAAAATGTTTTAAACTGGTTTCGAATATGTACATAGTTGACAGATGCCAATTCTCTATCAAGGGCAAAAAGAACAACAATCCTACACCATTTTCATTGAATTTATGTTTTTTAAAGAAAAGGAAATTTATCTTGTGGGCCCTTTGAAAAAAACGGCATAAGGTAATACATACATTAGTTTTATTGTTTCGATATTTTCAAAATGGACCGAAGATTTCTCAATTGCCAAAAAAACGGCAAACACAATTTCTGTTACAATAAACAATAATATATATTTTTAATACGAATGTTTTAAGTTTTTATAAAGTGAAAAAGGTTTAGAGTTAGGCAGTAAAACACTAGATGTATGTTAGAAAAGCTTTTATACCACACATAAAAGATCATGTGCTATTACGTGCAAACAAATAGACTTGTGGAAAAATTAATAAGACAGTATGTCGATCAATAAGAAAATGCGTAAATAAAACCTAGAATGACAGGGATAATGTCATTTTACCTGGAATCGTTATCAAGAACAACAACAAACATTTCAGTACATCAATCTACCTATTTTCCTAATGTTCGGCAAAAACCCATTTCTGTCACTTTCATGGTTTTGTGGGCCTGCGGCAACTATCAAAAAAAAATTTGCATGGTATTTAAAATGATAAGCATAGAGATATTGCTGTGGAAATATAAAAGAGGCACAAGAAAGGCATAAAAAAAATCTAAACAACGGAAACTGTACAAAAAAAAAAGATTAGGGATGAATTTTTGTGAACAAAATAGTGCAAATGGTGCATAGCAAAGGCAACGAGCTCAATAAAAATCCACCTAAATTGTTTTTATTCTGAAGGATGTGGGTCATAATGTTTTACGACTAAGAAACAGTTTAGTAAAAATTCATGAACGATGTGGTAATGGTAAAAACTTAAAATATTTGTAAAACGTAAACCAAATAATCAATTAAAAAATGTCGTTGAATTAGACGAAAAAATTAAAAAGTAGACTGCTTTAAAAAAACACAATTTAACCAAAAAAGTCGGGGCAAAAAATTTTTTGATGATACAAATATATATATGTGAATACACAAGTAAAAAGTCTGGCGCCTAAAGTAACTCTGGAAAAATTGCTTGCAAATTTGCAAAATATAGAGAAATTTTCCGAATGAAAAAATAACTATACATAATTTTTCCATAAATAAACCATATTTTGAGAAAAAAAGTTTTCTTAACAATCGTTAAAAACTAAAAGAACCCATTTTTAAAATCTGAAAAAAAAGTAATAAACAAGACATCCAAAAAGCGTAAAAACAAATTTTTATCAAAATTTGTGTATACGTACTAAAAATAAAAAATATTTGTGCCTGTAGGTTTTATAAGGCAACGGTGTTTTTGCGATATAAATTGGCTGACAAGTGATCTTTGCATAAAATTTAGTTTGAAGTAGTTTTCATCTACAGCATTTACATATTTACTAACATATAAATGCATTTTTTTATACGATGAAAATAAAAAGTCTAAATGGCTGTTACCACAAAAATATTTGGCTGTGAAACTGTAGGTTTTTTTTTATCAACGTAACGAACACTTATTAGATTTGCGATAACTTAGATCTACAAATAAAAAATTACAGCAATGGACTCGTAAAAAACAATGTACATTGCAACTAATGTTGCACAGTTTTGTTGACAACAAGGACGCTGCTTTTTTTATACGATTTTACATATGAGGGTTTTTTGTCAAAAAATGCTTACATTTGCAAGTTTTTAGTTGTGCTCTACAGCATGTATGTTGCTGATTTTATTTTTGCAGATCTACAGTTTAACACATTTCACTGTGTTGTAAAAACGTATTTAACTCACTAGTTCTTTTGTATACAATAAAGAATGTATTGTTGTATAGTAAATATTTGTACCTTTAGCATGTTTTTTTTGTTTTTTGGTTTGTTTACAGGTAGGTTACGCATATTTTTTTTTGACGTGTATTTATGGTTATATTAACTTTTTTCTTTTTTTTATGTTATGTTAAGTGTGTTTGATTGATATTTTGTTTTTTATTTGACAAAGTTTTGACATTTTTCAACCGTATAACGCTGCGTACTGCTTTATATACTAAATTTATATGCTATTTGCATTTTCTTCTTTCATTAGCTTGTGTTTCTTATTGGTCTTCTTAGTTTCACCTTTGTATTCTTTCCTCTGATAATCTAAAACCCAAAAATATATTGCAAAATATTTAGTAATAGTCACAGATAGCATAGTAAAAAAGATATTCAAAAGTGTCACGAGCGTTTTTGCATGATTTGTGCACGTATATCTGTACAGTAATACATCTAGCAACATTTATTTGTTGTTCTACGCAAAAATTATAGAACCATGTATATACGGGGGCCACTTTCGATTCGTAACTGAACTATCTTATACTCATTTATAATACAGATTACACTTAAAACTATGTTGTATAAGTGTTTACTACAATTTCTACACGCCATCTAACTCTCCTGTGTTAAATATAATATGGCGCTTACATTAAAATGTTTTAGTTATTTGTGAAAAATCACAACAATTCCGTAATTCCGAATTTTTAGTTATAGGGGTATAATCGAAAAAAGCAAAACTTCTAAATATGGGGAGTTTTCTGTATTAAAATCAATAAAGGAAAGGTTTTTTCTATTGGCTATTTTATCTTGTATAGAAAACTCTTGCAACACAAATTTTTTCAACATTTAAAAAACTGCCGATATGAAAATATGTGCCGCAGACCGAATATATAAAAAAATAATTGGTTCTGCGCATTTGTGGTTACCGGTAAACCCAATTGGGGTTTTATAGTCTATATTAATTTATATTTCTTTTTGCAAGTAAAGAATAGATATATCAATCAAAATCTCTTGAGGGGCAAATTTCTTTTATCTAGAATTCACATAACAAAAAAAGCAAAAGAACAGCTTCAATCTTTTATTTATACAAAAATGTATATTTGTATTTTTTCTCAATAAAAATTAATTAAAAACATATAACTCTAAAAGCCGTGTCTTTTTACGTTTTTAATAATTTTTTTTTATAAATAGAAACTTTAAAAAACGCTTTTTTATTTTTTTCGGTAATGAAAAAACAGTTTTTGTTAATGAATTTTTTTTTTGTAGTTTTTTATAAAAACACTTTTATAAAAAAATTTTAAAAATCAAATTCGTCTTTTTTACTTTAAACAACCTAAAAAAACGTCTTTATACTGATTTGCTTTTTGATAAAGTTAAAGACGCTTTTCCGCCACTTTTTTGTTCTTTAAAAAAACTTTTTGTATCCGTTAATACAAGCTTTTATCAAATACTTAAATCTATACTATAATGCATAAAAAAAGGCCAACAAGACATTGAAAACAGAAAAACATTCATTACAGAGGCAATAATCATGTTATGCTATACATAAAAAAAAATAAGTCATGTTTATTTTTGTAAGAATTTCACACGATTTCTCACTATTAGATGTACTATTTTAGTCGAAATGCTTAATATACACGATTTGCAATTTCTTATGAAAAGAAAATTCGTTGCAATGAATTACAGCTATTGCTTAAAAAGAGACCATTATACAAGAAATGGTATATTATAAGTATACGAAACACTCTAGTAGTAACGGCTAGTCATTTTTTTATGTGCCATTAAAAGAAGATTAAAGTTTTATTTTACTTATGACTTTATTGTAGAACATAGAATTTTGACCCAAGATATGACACAATGCAAGTTTAAAATGCAGTCGGGGCAGTTGACGG
Organism: Agrenia bidenticulata; assembly: GCA_034694785.1. NCBI lineage: Eukaryota > Metazoa > Arthropoda > Collembola > Entomobryomorpha > Isotomidae > Agrenia > Agrenia bidenticulata. The sequence continues at coordinate 17,101 of JAQFYM010002022.1, read as the reverse complement.
AACCCATGTTAGGGCAAAGGAGATTTAAAATAAAACTAATAATTACAGAAACAGAATAGATACTTACCTACAAAACTGCTGAAATGATGTAAGTAAAGAATACAAAAGTTAATTTGCGGTAAGTGGTGTATTTCGACGCTGTCAATTTTTTGCTGTGTGAAAATTTTCGCATTTTATATCGTTAATAAACAGCATCTAGATAAAAAGAATGTGGTGAAAGTGTCGGTTTGCAGCAGGAAACATCAATATACGCTAACTACATGGTACAGGTTTTATTGCATTACGGTAAAAGCAAATTAATGGCCGATAAATGTAAGGAAATAATAAAATCAAACCTATGGTCGTTGTAGAATTGTAGTTAATTGTACAAAAGACCTGCGTACTTGACGGTGACGAAATATTGACATGTTTTTACGAGCTAAAAAGAGTAACGTGCAACAGGTGCATTTATGCTATTGTTCTGTTGCAAATTTTCATACTAGATATAAAATAAAATAACAATGATTTGATCGTTAGAGTAAAAAGGTATACAGGCAATGTCCTACCCAAAAGCATATTTTAACCAGGGGATAGACAGATTCTTACTTTAGAAAACCTGGGTAAAAAACTCGAGAATATTCACGAACATATTCATGGTAACGGGAAAATATGCGATAATATTTAAAATTATTTTTCGTTACATTAAATTGTATATGGGATAAAATCTCAAAACAGTATAGGCAGAAAAAGTAAAAAAAAATAGTAATTGGGTATATAATCGTAAGAATCGCCATTTTTATAAGTGATTTTTTGATGATAACATTTTGAAAAATTAAACTGTAGTGTTGTCATCAACAACATGTCAATCAAAGGGTATTTTACGTAGGAAAGCAATGACATATTGCTTTACTAGGGATTATAAGTGCAACTTTACTGATTAAATAAGACAAAATCAAACAAAACTGATTTAGAATAGAATGCCACGTAAAAAAGCCTTTTAAAGGCATTTGGTATTTTAAAACAGTTTTTTTGTTACAAAATGATGTTTTTAGAAATTTAGAAGTTTTTCTTGATACAGAAAATAGATGTTAATATTAATCATATATAAGAAATGACTGTTAATGTTATTTTAATAACCAGGCATTTATTTAAATTATTTTTATATTAAATAGATGTGTTTAATTAACTAATTTTGCTAACTAAATGGACCTCTATAAATACCGTATTTATAATAAGTACACATCATGTTTTTTATATTAAGAAAATAATGCTTACAATAAGTATAAGGTTATACTTAACTTTGTTTTTTTGTGTTATTTTAGTAATGGAATCTATGACGCTATCATCCATTATCGTGTATAAATGTATATGATTTATATATTTATCTTTTTTACCGATAACCGAATTCTTTTTAGAAAACTGCTAGTAAAAAACGTAGTTTAAAACAAAAAAAAAACGACGGAAATTCATTTTATAAATTTTTATCATTATAATTGTAATAAAAGCACGCTATCATAATTTTTTTTTTACCCTTTATGAATTAGACCCCAAAAAAAGGCAAAATTCATTGTTTACAAAGTAATTATTGTATCATAAAGGTTCGTAAATAATATATTTATTTTTCATTTCCGTAAAATTTATTATTCAGAAAGTAGTTTTCGTATGATAAAAATTAGAACCTGTATTTTTTTTCATACCTAGATTTTTATAGTCTTTTTTTGCTTTGCGTTATCATACTTTTAAACTTTTGTAAACTATATATTTAAATTGTATAAAACCGTTTTTTTTTGTAACCAAATTTAAAGAGTTTTTGAATAGCCTACAAACAACGTCAGTTTAAATTTGTATCTACCCGTAAGTTATTGGTGTAAAGTCTTATACGGTAATAAGAGGAAATACTGTAAGTAAAAAATGTGTCGTTCATCTTTTTCTCACAAGTGTAAACTTATATATGACCTTTCTTTTTTTTCTTTTAATGAGGACATATTCGTTTATACAGTACGTATTAGTGTGTCGCTACTCTAAAAGCAATGAAAAAAAACCAAAAATCTTCTAGAAAATTACCAAAAGGTAATATACAAAATCAAGAGGCGAGAATATTTTTATTAATAAACCGCCAAAATGACAATATATACATGAGAATATTATCATGCATATTTCTGATCACAACACGCATTATTTAAAAATAAGTGACTGTAAAGAATATGGAGAGATAAGGTGCTAGAAGAAATGTATTTCATATTTATGTATGATAAACAATCCACAATATGAATTACTAAAAACCATATTAGAAATTGTTTTTCTTTGTTTTTTTTTGGTTTTCTTCTTTTTATAAATACGTTTATTATTAAAACTTCCTTTACATTTTACCGTAGAAAAGTATTTCCTAATCCCTTTTAAAATTACATAGGCATATTTTCTGTAAAAAATAAAAATTCAATTGTACAATTACAACAATAAAGTTACATTCTGCATATATCATTTTATATTTTACATTGGCCGCGCTTTGCTGGCCCATTCCAAAACATGTAATGCTGCAGGCATAATTAGTTTTTTTTATGTTATAATTGAATAATAAATTAGTAATGTTTTTCTAAAAATATACCTATGTGATTATGTGGGGTTTTTGAAATACTTTTGCATACGGTAAAATGGTAAAGAATTCTTAATGACTAAGAGTATGATAATAAAAACAAGATAAGAAAAGAATATAATAACAACGAACATAAAAAAAAAAGTCTACCGATCTGTAAAATTAGCCTTTTATTTAGCTTAATCGGTATCTCTCAAGCAATAATTTATAATTTTGGGCGTTATCATCACAGGGTATCATATCAACTGCACGTAAAATCTAACCCTTATTAAAGTCTGAAGTTTTAATTATACTCATGGCTTGTAACGATCAATGATTGTATTGTGCACCTGATCATTAACTGACATTATATCTTACTGCCTTTTCATAATTTTTTTATTACTTCTACAACTGTTTATGTACTGTTTGCCACATTATGCGCTAGTTTCCGCTTTCTCATTCTTACCGGCTATTCTTCATGCCTTGGTTGTCTGTTATTTGCCGGGTAAGTTTTTTAGTTTTCAGTGTTTGTTGCTTGCGCAAAAGAGTCTGTGTACTCGGTAAATCAGCGTTTGTTTAGTTCACATGTCCCTTTTTTGGATGGGAAAATTTATTATTAGAATAGGGGGCAAAAAAATACATTTTGTTCAAAAAAACAAACCAGAAGAAAAATCAACTTTTCCTTAGGAAATTTGATGGTCGTACAAAAACATTTGTACGCAGGGCAGCTCAAAGGCAATCAAAAACCGAAACATTTTTTATGGATAAATCTTTCTTTTGCAGCCACAGGAATTGTCCAAAAGCACAGTTTAAACGACAGACCAACAGCCTTGTGTGCATTCTTGACCTCTAGGGTTGCGCAAAAAAATTACCGAAAGTCAATAGGATATCAGGAAAACACTTTTTTTTGCAGGAAGTATCTAACATGCAAAGAAGTATTATTTTATAAAATTTCTGGACAAGACATAATACATCTTAAAAGACATATAGTTCAATTTTTATCAGGCATCTAATAGACTTTTTAGTGCAAAGATCGTTGGCTAAAAAAATCATTACAGAAATATTCATTCAGTATTTTATTACTAATCCAATGTTAATCGGAGGAGAATAAATTGGCGTAAACACATTGAAAAAGTAATTTTAGTAAAAAAATACGCGTTGAAGCCTAGTTACTTACAAAGATTAGTTGATCGGAGGATGTGAAGAATGTTTCGGAGCGTTGTTTTTTTGTAACAGTAAATATTAAAAACCATATACGCTGAATACAAAAGAAACAGGGCCTCGAAGCCGTATTAACAGCTATTTCTAATTATCTTTTACGCTTTAACAATATAAATTACGATCCCTGAACATTACATGATAAATCACAGCAAGCAGTTTGTTGATTTTGCAACAGGAGCACACCCTCACACCATTTAAAGTATGTAGTTTTTTGCAAGAAGCGCCAAAAAATGGGACTAGTAGAGGGATGTTAGTTAGTTATATTGCCCAGCGTGTGTGCATATAAAATTTTGATAGGATTAAACGTTTTTTATTTTATGGAATTGAAAACAAGATTAGTATACGATTTTCACAGTTTATAGTGTGTTCTTTTTATCTTTATTGTACACGTAATTTTTTTTTGACCCCTTTTTAAAGCAATTTTTCTTTCAAAAAGAAGGAATGAGCACTTAACAAGTGCCAAAAATTTTCTCATGAATTTTTTTGTATTTACTGCAATAAGAAAAGAAACACCAAGCTCATTTAGTACTTCTTGATCGATAACAAAACCACTTTACACCGCTCCAGACGAATTTAATACATGAAAAATATGCGTGTAATATTTTTTACACCGATAAGCCTTATGAAGTACAATTCTGGTGAGCGCTTATACCTGTTTTCTTGTATTGAACTCATTCGCGATCGTTTTTTATTCTCATACTTTTTTTTTCCGTTTTCCTAAGTATTTAGATGCGAATTTCTCATTTTATTTTGGCCAAATATATTGCTTTTCCCAGAGGTTACGAAAATGCAAACAAAGTAACATGTCGGGTGATGTCTAATAGGGCTGCAGATAATTAAAGGGGGGGCACAAAAGTGTTTTTCGGAAATGCGACACAAATACCGTATAAACGCTTTGATGTATAAAAAATACACAATACTGGAACGCAAATTTATTTTGACAAAAACTACATAATATACACCTTTATTCTAATAAAAATATACAAAAATGTTTTTATTTGTTTTTTTAGAAAAAAACGTTTTTTATTAAAATGTTTTGCAAGATTGCAAATACAAGGAAGGAGGTTATAAACAAAACTACGATCATACATCAAATCTAAAAAACTGTTAAATGTTTTATAAAAACACATAAGTGTTTGAATAAAAACACTTTTTCATAAAAAATAAAATAATAAACAAGTGTTTTTGTACAAATGAACACGCGTAGACAGAAACGACCTAATATACACCGCAGGAAAACGCAGAAGTACTTATAAAATATGCGCCAGAATTTTCAAATTGTATGAAAAGGTCTAAATTTGCCCTAACTGCTATCGAAAAGTAAAAGAATTGCAATGTTTGTTTTCAAAAAAACACTACAAAACTTTGACAATTTTGCAAAATAACGCACACGAAATATATCTTTTTGCGACGGCTTGTATCTTTTGCTGTCCACAATTGCAATATTATTGTTTCAACATATATACATTAATATACAAATGTTCAGCTGGTACGGTTTTATTTTTTTCAGCACATATTTTAGTCACATGCTTTGTAAGCAAAGTTTTTTTTTTTTGCACATATCTTTTATCGAAATTTTTTTGCATTATGTATGTTGTAATTATCTTTTCGCAAAAACCATTTCTATTCTTAAGCTTTATTACATCGTAAAACTAGGTACAAGTTTTTACATCAGTTCTTGCAAGCGCGTTTTTTTTTTGTTTTTTCTGTCTTTTTTGCATGAAATTTTTGTGAAAATTTTTGTCTGATCCTTAATATGTCCTTACTGCATTATCTGTTGCTCTTAAAAAAATCGTAGCCGAAAATATTTAAGCGTTTATCTTTGGTATCTTATAACCGGTTATGTGTTTGTTAGAGTTATTATGATGTTAAAATACTTTATACGCAAATCTTTTTTTATGGATAAATATCCCATATACACTTGTAGTACTGTACCAGTGTGCAAATTTTTTTCGTGTTCACTAAAAAAACTACAGCTAAGAAATTTATAACTAGAAAACCTAAGAAAAAAATGATGCAGCTAAAGGGCAACAAATACCTAAACTGTAAAAAATTTACAATAGAAAAATCATAAACAAACGCTAAGAATTGTTAAGAATTTGCATGTATATTTTGCTACATAAATGTCAAATTGATACAGAATTTTTGCTTTTTGAATAATAAAACTATAGTATATTTACATTTTTGCAAACCAAAAATGCACAATGGACATTAATCTAAAGATGCAAGTCCTCAGGCGTCTAGACCCCTCAGTTTTAAGCAAAAAAAAAATACTTTTTTTGTTTTTAGGCGCCCCGATAAACCTGAGTAGGAATAAAAAAACAACAGCCTATATTTTTGGATATGGTGTTAGACCCGCTCTCGTAATTATAGGAATAATGATGCAGACAAAAAATTGCGATCAAGAAACCAAATAATTTAACTGTCCGACAAAAAGTGTTTTAAAAATTAACAATCTTTACTACAAAAAAAAAAAATTTACTTAATCGGCTACCCTGTTTCTTATAACATGATTTGCAGTAAAGACAAGTAATCGATCCAAGCGTTTTTTAGGTCACAACATATGATTTGCAAAAGCTTATGTAATTAATGTGTATAATATTTAAATATCCATAAAAAACGTTTGCAACTTAAAAATGTCTTGGTCGTGGACACAATACATTTTTTGTTTATATAGTATCATTTGTCTTCTGATCCGCTTTTTGGTCTTTTTAGTATATATAAAGTACTGATATGCTTTTTCGATGCTTATTACACATTGTTAATACTGATTTTGCATTTTAAAGATAAATTAAAGAAATGCATGCAGGACAATACACAAAAAGTTTATTTCAATCTTAAATGTGTTTATAAAAACCAAATTTCTTTACCATACGTATAATTTAGCAGAATAACTAGAGTAAAACCACTATAAAATTTACCTGAATCATATCTTTTTATATTATGTGTTATTTTTTGTCGTAATATTGATTCAATGTAAAGCACGGTAAAAAGAATAAAGTTTTTGAGCAATTTTGTACAAAACAATTTTTTGTCGAAAACCCGGCCACCGAAATATTTCCACGTTACTGTCTATTTTTAAAAGCATATACATGATAGCCCGCAAATCAGTTTTTGGACGTATTTTTTATGAAATTTAATCCTGTTCTTATCATATTAGACATTTAAAATACCGAAAGCATTTTTTTCGTTATGATAAAAAATCTAAATATAACAAAAGGGTATGAAAACATTCAATTTTAAAAAAATGTAAAATTTTATAGTGGTTTTGATTTATTAGTACAATTTTTACTTTTAATGATAAAAAACATAATTAATGTGCATGCAAAAGCGCAGAACATACGACTAATGTTACGCACATATAACAATTTATTTTTTCTCTTTGATTGCGTTATTTGTTGCTTTTACGTCATTTGCAAACATAACCCTGACCAAAGATGCAGACATTTAGTCATGGAAGGTAGAAGGATGCAATTCCAGAGTAAAAAGGACTGTTCCAAAATAGTGTCGAAAATAAATATTTACGGGTATTACAAATAACTTGTTATACATGAACAAATAGTATTAAAGCATTGCAAAAGTGGTAAAAATTACTTTTAACTTGTTTTATAAGTGAAACCTAACAACGTAATATGAAAATAATGTTTTTGTTTGAGTAAAAAAGCCTGTCTAATAAACTTTGGAAAGTAAAAACTGTAATTGAAACAATGATGTTACTTCGACTTATTGAAACACTACAAAATTACTTAAAAAGGCAACAATAGCCATAAACAGCAAAAAAAGACATTTTCTCACAATATTTTATAAATAAATCGCACTTTGTGCATGTACAGAGTATTTAAAATTGTTGGAAAAATCTTTCCAGAAAATATGCTTTGCTGTTTACATAGATTTAATAAAATTTGTAAAACATGTTTTGAAATGCAAATGGGCTGTTTTTTTCATGTAGTTATATGTATTTCATAACCAGTAAGGGTTCCTTAATATCTCATAATCAAAGAGGTAAGTAATACTGGCACGGTATACAGGGTTCCATTTAGTTTTCTATTTTTTCTCTACTTTTTAGATATATCGAAGTTGTCCTGATAACTTTTATCAAGCCATACCCAAAATGGAAGGTAGTCTAATGCAGCCCATGTTATTACTCAGAAAAACTCATTTGTTTTTATGTCATTTTAGCCGTTAATTGGTCTTTGAATAATAGTATTTGTGATAATGTAATACGATGGAATTTTTTACATATATAAAAAAAAAATGCAAACTAAAAAAAGTTAAAAAATACCATATAACTTTTGCTAACCTGTTTTGATAATTTTGTAGTATTCAGCACAATCTTTTACTTTTAAACTACCGTTAGGCTTTATATATGACATTTTCTTTTTACTCTATAAATTAGTCCGCGTGGGGTATGACCGGCTTTAAATCGGGCGTAATCCCACGGCCCAAGATTATGAAAAATCTATTAAATTACCATGGGATAAATATGCCACCGGTGCAACTAAAACCGTTCACAAAATTGCTGAAAAGACAAAAAGTAAAGAAATCTGTTATATAGCTTACATTATGCAACAATTTCACAGTGTTAATTACTTGCAATCAACACCTTCAATTGTAGTTTTTGTGTATATTCTGCTATATCGCATCTTTTTTATACATTTAAGCAACGGTCAAAAGCCTTTTGGCAACTAGGAACATTATTTTCAGTATTCATTACAACAAACAATCAAAAGCATGATCTGTTGTTTTATAATTGTCCATTTTTCCCACGTGTATTTGTGTTTACACTTAACGTCGTTGTAAAGAATACTTTTTTATAAAAGCTACACATAATGTTTTAAAAAGTGCATTGCATCGGCGACTACTAAAATATAGTTTATTTATATTGAATATTGCACAGCATTTAATTTATTTTTTTAGAAAAACAAAAAAACCGTAAGATTTTATACGCGTGGTTTACAATGTGCTTATATTACACGTTCTCTATTAACACGTAACCGGCGACGTAAAAAATGCACTGGACCAGGGGTTAAAAATGCGATCAATAAGTTCTTCGTAGAACATGCAAGTATCCGATTTATCGGTTTATCCTATTTATTAATAAATAAAATATTTTTCGGTTATTCGAATACATAAAAAAATTGATTTGCGGACATCTAATGAAACTAGTATAGCATTATTGTGTAGGAACACTTTTTATTGTTTTTTTATGTTTTAACAGGGGCTGTTTTACGTTAAAACACACTACTTTTAATGTTTATATTCCGTTTAAAATATATTATACTTGATTGCACAATTTTCTACAATAAGCATATTTTGTTTGGTTTATAAAAACGCGATATTCGTTTTTACTTTAATAAATTGTAAAAAAAAACGAGTTTGTACTTTTTTTCTTTTTTTCTTCTGCATTTCTTTTTTATTTTTACAATATTGTAAAATTAGGAACTTCTATAAATTGTCACGTAAGATTACAAATTATTTATAAATGAAGGGATCATACATGCTTGCAAACGCTCTTCTCTTTTGTATACTAGCTAGAGTGCAGTAAATAGAACAAAAAAGCACAGCAAAAAATGATGTTTAATGATACAAAATCTGTGCTTTTACATTTGTACATAAATTGTATTCAGATGCCACATTTTTCGCTGAAATTTTTTGTGTACAGTACGAGGTGTACTGGGTGCATGTGTATTATGTTACGATCCAAAAGTTTATAAAAAATGCTTTTTTTTCTAATGACTATAAAAAATAAACAAAAACCTATATATATTTTTTTAGCTTATGTTAATAAGAAAAAATCATTGTTTCTGTTTACATGTTTTTATTATTAATTCTGTTTTGTTATTAGTTAAAAACCTGATTACACTGTTATTTCTTTTTTGTGTAATAAAAAAATTGGAAACTAAATATTGCTACAAATGCGTCTTCTGTAGACGCAGTAATTTTTGATACGTATTATAAATAATTTTTTGCAAATTTAACTAAAAAAATAAAGTCGTATATAGTGGTAATTGCAAAGCCTAACTTTAAGACTTTAATAATACATATTAGCACATGACAGTTTTTTGTGTCTTTGTATATCTTAGTTTTCGTATACAGTTTTCGTCAAATCGACAGACAAAATATCTTTAAAATTCGTCAACACACATGAAAAAAAGACTTTTATCTGCATTTTTTTATAAGAATCCGTTTTTTCTATCAAAACGTTCATGATAAAAAAGCTGCATATCAAGTAAATTCATCATATTGAAGACTATTGACACAATCAAACAAGGCAAAAGCATTTTTTAGTACGCAAAAACATCCATAAAATTAAGCTTTGTAAAAAAACCTATAGCGTTGGCTATCAATAGGAGTGATAAAAGGGCAAGGGGCAAAACCCCCCATATTAATAACCTTTTTTTGTATTATTGAGGGAAGATTTTTTTTCCTAAGTGATTTTTAAAGAATAAAATCCTAAATGAAAACATCTAAACGAACTTTCTATAAAAAAAACAGTAGTAACATGATTTGTTAGTAAAATAAACTTACTACGTGATTTTGAAAACAAACACACCCCTATGAAAATTCTTAGCTACGCCACTGCATGTAGCGAGATTTTTTTGTCTCGTGGGGGCTCAAATTATGCCTCGACACTGTCAACATAAAGCAAAGAAGATCGTCTCTGTTGGTAAAAAAAACTCAACTATGTTGCAAACACGGACGTAAATGCACTTAGAAACTGCCTCATTTGCAAGCAATCTCATCAAGTTCTTTTTTGTAATACCTAAACAGAAAAAATACTTATGTTTTGTAGCTTTTTAAATTTCCAAACACATAGGACAACAGCGTAGCACAAAGTTTTAGAAAAAAGGGTACGGGGTGCCCTATTTTCGTCTTTAAGCAATTTATACGCCAGAATTGCAAAGGGAACTTTTTTGTGCAGAGTTTTTTTTTTTTTGAATTAGACAATTAAAATACAAATTTTTACATGATTAAAAACTAAAAATAGATTTAAAATGTTTTACACGCACGAAAAACAGGTTTTTATGACCTTTTTTGTCACGAACACTAACTACTCACTAGCTTAAAAAATCCTGGCTACGTTCTGAAAAGTGATAAAAGTAATAGTTTGCGTGCATTCGTTCGTCTTTCAATATTGTTTAATAACTTGCTTTTAATACTGTAACAAGAGCCGAAAATTAACTTATGGCAAATTTATTGTTACATAAATCGTTAGCAAATAAATTAATATATTTTTTTTAATCTTGCCATATAACAGAATTACGACTTTAAACAGAAGAAACAAATAGTTTTTGCTGTAGAATTTTTTTACTGTTGATTTTTTTGTAAAAAAAAGAAATATTTATACTGCTGAATAAATTACCAATAAAACTTAACGAGATTGTTTGCATTTAAAACGTACATTGCAGCAAGATGACTTTGATTGCAACACAGTTACAGTTTTACGCATTTTATAGGAATCGCGTGCTTTTTTCGAGCTTGGTTGCTACACCGACGAAATCAATTTCCCTAGCACAAAACTTTTTGCATAAAAAACACGATTGTTTCAGACAGGTCACATAGCTCATCCTTGGTTGATTTTTAATAACCTCAATGTTGTAATGTTGCTTAAATGACTATTATGAAAGTACACCCTATAATAGATTTACTGTTAATAAATGAAACATTTTTCAGTGTGACATATATAAAAAGTATCACGACTAATAATTGTAAATCCATTGAAATACATATTAATGTTCGGATGGAATTTTATCAACAAAAATATTTTAAAATGTTTTTATAAATGTCCACATTTCTTTTTATTACAGAATAAAATTTACGGGTTCTAACGCGGGTTTGCCTATTAATTTGCTTAATAGTTTATTATTATACAAGCGACTTATTAAGTGCTTATTGATTTTTAAATAGCTTTAATCATAATTTAAAACGCAAGCAAACAGCACAAAGAGCAGACAAAAAACAGTATTTGTTAGGTAAAACTTACGATTGTACGTGAAAAAACTGCCAAACGTAAGTTATTTACAAAAACTGCACTCAAAGCGCGAAGAATCGTCTATATTGTCACATTTGTAACAATTTCAACTAGCTTTAGGCCACCACATGATTAAAATCAACTTGAGTTTTTTTATTACATGCGATTTTGATTAAATAGTATTTACAAGTGGTCTAGAGCCTAACGGCATATGACAAGCAGGGTTAAATGCAAAAAGGTACATATCGTACTAATTTTTTTTGTTAATATAACTAGTTTATCAATTTTTAGAGTATTATCCGATTAAATATTAGTATTGAGTCTAGAAATACATTTAAAACAAAACATCTCATAGTATATTTTTGTTGAAAGCACAGTATATTGTTACGTATACATATATTTTTTTCTGGGTACATGTTTAACTTAAATTGCGTTTTTATTATAAAAAAATGCTTTTTACCCGCTTCAAAACTGCTTGAATAGCAAAAAGTAATTATGTGTTCACTAAGCCAATACCTAGTTCTAACCTCAGATTTTTGCAAAATTAAACTAATTAATACAACGTTTAAAAACTTTTAAAGCCTTTGATTAAAAAAAAAGGTATTTATAAAAACCATCTTACAAAAAGAACTGTTTTTTATACTGCAAAAGGCTGTGCGTCTTTACTTAAGGGGCAAGAAAGGGTAAATAACGGTGTTCTATGTTTTAGCCAAAAAAGTAAAAATAAAAATTTTGATAACAAATAAAATATTTATCCTTAAAAAAAACTATAAAATCTCCATGGAAAACCGTTATTTATATATTTACAATAAATGCGTTCGAGCATTGTAAAGCATTTCCATAAAAAAAAAGTCTAAAAAAAGTTAAATTAGTCCATTTATATAGTTATAATTTTCCTTAACTTGCAATTTAAATAACATTCATTTTTATATTTATTTATACAAAGTTTGCTTACATAAAATGCCCTATAAAATCAGGCACCGCCGTAAGTCGTTACGTGCCGGTACCTTATTATATTAAAGCATTGTTTATTGTGGTTAAGACAAAAAATATTTATATGGTCGAAAAAAACTTATTTTAGCCGTTTTACGTGTATTAATTTTAAGAAATTTTGTTGTACGGCTATCTAGGCTGCCGAAATCATTATCTGTCATAAAATTGACACGAGCATAGAAGAGGTATATAAGAAGTATTATGAATACTGTAAAAGAAAAATAGATTTTGCTTATTTGCAATCTATCAATATGCATATAACCTTTTTAAATAAACATTGCAATGTCGTATACAAAAACTATGAATACTAATATTTGCTTGTTTGTAACAAAAAACGTGTACGGGTGTATGTAAAAAAATATGCCATCCGCGTAGTAAATTGTTTTTCGCAATCCTATGAGTCATATATGAATCATAAATAAAATTTGTATTGTATTTCGACAAATTTTTGCGTGTTTATCTATGTTGTTTTTTGCATGGTTAATCTAATTTAGCATTTGAATCTCCAAAATAAGTATTTGCAAGTATTTTAATGCCTTAATTTTATTACGGTAGCCAGATGACATATTTATTTACAAATTGCACCATTTGTAGTAAACTTTTCGGCTAAAAAAGTTTTTGGTACATTTAAGAGATTTTTGGTATAATTTTACCTGTTTAAATGTTAAATTAACACAACGGTACTTTTTCCTTTGCGGCCTTCCCCCCGGATAATAGTTTCGTTTGCTGTCTTGCAATTTGGTTTTTCATTCTCTAATTTTCATACGTTTATTTTCATTTTGCCTTTTAATTTCTTTGCCCTTTTATATGGACAAAGAAAGAAAATACTATGATTTAAACAGAATTTTATAAACAAAAATGGATACAGTGTATGATTGGATAGACAGGTGTAAAATAAATACCGATAGTGCATTTAGCATTTCTGTTAGTCTTCGAGTATATCACAAAAGATTTGCAGTAATTAGCATCATACAATACGTATACGTTACCGGCATAAAAACATTTAAAACTTCAATTATTGAATTTTACAGAGAAAAAACTAAAAGGGCACAAACCTGGACGATATTGGAAGTAAGGCTGTCATTACTTGTTTCCTGTCATTTCGCAATCAGGATGATTGATCACGCAACTGTGTCTATAAGCGATGCTGAAGAAGGAGGCTAACTTGGAAATAACAGTTAAAGAAAACAAAGTGGATGGACTTTATAAAAAACATTCTTGCGTAGAATAAAAAAAAACAATAGCTCTTAATTTTAGTAACTGAATTTTTTCCACTTACATCGATGAGTCCACAGATATATCCTCAAGTATGCGTATATGCATATGTATACTTAAAAAATTTCTCTGCACGACAAAATGCTGTAATAAACATTTTCTTGATATAATTGATTTGATTAAAACGACAGCGTTAATACTTTGTAATAATATCAACAGACCATCTATAAAAAGCAAACTTAAGTAGAAATTCTGCGTAGAATATTTATCGGGAGAAACATCAAATGTTGTGGGGTCATAAAACAGCGTTGTGTCACGGATTAAACAAAATAATCCTTATGGTATACAGATTAAAAGCACATAATAAAGCTTAAATATTTTTATGCAGGGGTCTTGAGCCGTTATCCCGATAAGTATATCTTAAACGGCTAGCCACTTAAAATACATCACCCAATACTCTAGAGCAGCATTTCCCATACTATGGGTTGCGACCCTTTTTTGGGTCGTACAGTTTTTTGTTTGGGTCGCGAAAAATTTTTATACAATAAAGTAATCGCACACTTGTATTTTATCAACAGCTTAAGGCTAGAAAAAATTTGTATTATACTTTTTTGCAACAGGATATATATAATTGCTCACTTCTTGCAACTCAAAAAATCGACATTTTAGACTAGACAAAAGCTTTTTTACCATTGATGTCATGGTTGTTTCATATCAATCTTATCTGTTCCCAGCTTACGTCTTATTTTATCAAATAGATTCGAAGCAAAGTTGGTACGAAAATTTAAAAAAAACGTGTTGGTAAAAAAACTAGCAAAAACGTATTACTCGTGTTTTTTACTTAAAGACGCGATGATTGCAATTTTTGTTTTTGTATTATATTGTAAATTTTTTGCAAATGTTCAAAAAAGAAATTTTAATACTTTTAAAACACATAAAATCACTGCACACCACACAAAAAACTTCAATATTTTTACGTACATGTAGTTTTGTCTTTTTTTCGTTTTTTTTAAAATACCCTATGCGCAGTTTGTTCGCTTTTAACGTGCTAAGCGCTTCATTTTTATAAAAAAACCATTTTTTTTTGTGCATTTTTGTCGCTTATATTGTATTTCTAGACAGTGCCTTGCCTAATACTGTTATAAAACTTTTTTTGTAAATGAAATGGTTTTGTTTTGCAAAAATATAACCAAATTTTACTAAGGTAAGGTGATGCAAACAGTTTTTACATAAAATATATACGTATTGCAAATGTTTGCAGTTGTAAAATCCAAAATAAAGCGGTCTTATGCATAGCATTTTAGAGTATCTTGCAAAAGCAGTTCGTAGACTACAGTTTCGCAAAGATATTGTTTTTGATTGCATGCATTACGATTTTGTTATATCAGTAAAGGCATAACTGTGTTTTCAGACGCGAAAAAGCAAATATTAGAGTACCAGTGCTAGCGGATTAAGCCCAGAAAATTCTGTTTTTTAACAAAGGTGGTTGCAATACGCGTTTTTATACTTGTATGATTTTATGTGTCTGATTTTTTGGTGCAAACAAAAACTATTTTCAATAATACAATTTTGTTGTGAACATGTGCGTGTAAAAAATTGGCATTTAACTGCAGTCACCAAAAAGACACAAAAATGTATATGAGTGTCAAACTAACGTTTTTTTAGTAAAGCTGGAAAAACTATAGAAACACACATTTTATCTACAACTTAAACTATTTTTGGGATCAACTCGTATTTTTTTTTGCTTTTTTACAGTAGTAATAACCTTATTTACCCAAAAAAGCATTTTTTTTACCGAAATATTTTAGTAGAATATTATATATTCTTTTTGCAAATGTGCATAATTCATTTTTGCAAGGCAAGGTACATTTTTCAGGTAGACATATATAAAAACAGCACAAATACAAAAAGCGCAAAGAATTACAGACAAAGGTTGCTGTCTTGAATTGTGCAATTATTGATAGGTAATGGGCTATTTAAACTGACTTGTGATAATACGCAGTGTAAGTCTGCAAAAAAAAGGTTGCGTATTAGAAAATATACAAGTGTTTGTTAAATTTTTTAAGAGACAAAAGCTGCCAAATTTTGGAAAGCTTAAAAATATGGTAAATATGCAGCTCACATTTTTTTTTATGTTTTATGATATATAACTTCCAACTTTTTAAAAGTTTTTTATCAGTGTCTTTATCACAAAAAAATTTGATCATTTTTGTAAAACTTATTCAAAAACATTTTTTAAACAATTTAGGTTGGTTTAAATGGACATTTAATTGCACATAAAAACATTTAAATGACTAAGAAAACACAAAATTGGATTTTTGCGATATGGTGCAAGTATTTGTTAGGACATAAAAAGCTGGTTGATACACAAATAAAACCAAAAATAGAAGCTTGCTTTTAATTTGTAATATTGTATATCTTATGATTTGATCAATCCCAGTAGAGTCACAGAAAATAGCAATGTATAAAACGGCAACCGACAAAACGCTTAGCATAAAATACCTAGCATGGTAAGCACACATCTGTATTTTTAGTGGCGCAGTAATTTTAATAAAATTCTTTTTTCATGTGCTTTTTAAAAACGATATGTTACGACTAAAAAGGTTTTCACGGGATATTTGTACATATAAAAACTACTAAAAGGCAAAAAAAAACAAAAGACAAAGTACCTCTAGAAATTAACGTTTTTTAAAACATATTTACTCTCTCGAAGTTGAGTAAAAATTGGTATCTAAGTTTTATTACTTGCATAAAGTTGAATAAGAGTAAAAGAAAAACAAATATTTTGCGTACTAATTTATGTATAAATTTTAGGAGCGAGTGTTTTTTTTTGAGTTAGATAAAATATTATCATCAGGCCCCTTAAAATTGGAAATTTTAAGTTTTTTCCCTCAATTTTTCAGTTCTATTTTTTTTTATAATTGGGAATATTATTAATTTTGTTTTTGTGTAGCTACCTTATAGGTAAGCGCACCTGTAAAGCATATAAACATGCTTTTTTTTGACATAAAAACAAAAAATATGCTTTTAAAAAATAAATTACGAGCCATTTGAATATTTTTCCCTTTTTTTCTTTTTGATTTTTTGTAGCATCAAACAAAATAAATGCAGTATAATGTTGTATTTACATAAATTTGATGCAAATTCTT
>JAQFYM010002021.1:0-26691 GCA_034694785.1 Agrenia bidenticulata | reverse complement strand
GAATTGTTTCATAATTTGACCCCACAACTTTGATTCACTCTTACTGCTTATCTGAATCTTCCTGCAAGATTTCATCGTTAAAATTAACCAAAAGGCCTGATAGATTTGCATATAATCAATAACACAACACCTTCTCTCTCTGACTTTCCAAACTACAACAGGATTTTCTTGGATATGAACAGCTACGTGGACATCGAATGCTGTCTTCAGTTCCTTAAAGATTGCTTCTTCCAACAAAGGATGAGAAACCTTAAAATCGAATTAATTTGAGTGAGAATCGTTTGCAAATGTTTCTAACATAGCCTTACACTATACAATCCCTTGAATCGTTACCTCGGTTAATTGCCAGGTCTTTGCAGCTTTTGAGAACAACTTCGTATCGTTTTCGCGTAATTTTTGACGCCCATGAATTTTCGAACTTTTACCAGTTAAGGCTAAATACAACTGGACGATTCCTTTTCTTGCAGCGTCTACAATATAAAAGCATTCATACAATATCTATTTTCTGCTGAGTTCATTATTAATTGGTACTTAAAATATGAATACCTGATGGAATTTGATTGAACCTCTCACACAAAATTAGTCTTGAGATAGAAGAATGCAGCTTCAGGAGAAATGTATCAGGCAGAAGACTCATTGGTAACGCTCCAATCCACAGCTTCTCACAAAAGTGTACAAAACTAGAAATACTCTGTTTGTCAGAAAAACTTAATCCGTTGTGAACTATTTCAGTAATCAAGCGGGATGATGTCGTCTCAGTCTGCGACAATTTAAATACTTACATAAATAAACTTCGGAAACATTTGTGTTAATTTAATGCATTTTTTAAGTGAGAAATCGCACAGGTATTGGAGCAAACGGGAACAAAGGCATCACTGGAACAATAAATGTTGTGAAAAGTTTAACCTTTGATCTAACATTTAGGTTAACCCATAATTTCTTCAAAACCATGAGAAATTCCTGTCGAAGGACAACTTTAAAATGTAAGATCCGAGGTAAGACCGCTCGTATTATCTGAGAATTAAACACCAATTTGATTATCAAATCCACTTCTTAAATAACCCAAAAATGATTGAAAAACATCCATGGATGCTGAAAAATGTCTTACTTCCAAGAAATCGGAAATTGAATCTTCATCGTTATCAGCTACTTGAAATTCAATATCCAGATGGTTGGGTGATCTCTCTTGGTTTCCATTTCCTAATGTCAACTTCATGACTCGTTTACCGGGCATCGAGAACTCAACAAGTACTTGAAGTAGCTCAAGGAAACACACTTCGATGAGCTCAGAATTTCCATAGGTTAAAAACTGTAAAATAGTTTTCAACAGGTTTTTCAAATCAGTTCTGTAGGATTTCAATTCTGGGAAAAAGAGAAGAGATGAAAGGCCATGAAGCCACCAAGGCAGGAATTCTAGGTAAGAATAGAAACCATTTAACAACTTGATTAAGGTCAGTAAGGAACATGCTAAAGATGATTTCGTACCTCTGATTTCCGAAGCGGTGCTAAGGTTCCCTTCAGGGCGGGCTTTTGAGGCATGAGCGAACATCAAAGGGTATTTCTTCAAACATATCCAAAGGTTTTTAACTAAACACTGTGAGAATTAATATACGTTTTTGACATTGTATTATTTAGAATTATTTAACAATAGCAATAATTGGCAACTGACAGAGCCGTCGGTTTCTCTATGCTTCTTGAGGTCATCGTGGAAGTCAGAGATGACCTGGATTACAGCAGTCCTCATTTGTCGACAATTATTCATTATTCGTTCCTGTTCTGCCGATGGTCCATCCGATTCGTTGCGGGTAGTAGTTGGAGCCACCTTGACGATCGTGACGATTTTGACCTTAGACGATGGCCCCGGGATTGTTGGCTTACGAAATTTGTGGTTATCAGCAACCTTCTTTGAACTCGAAGGCTGTGGCTGCCCAACTCTTTTGTGCCAGTCATTCTGGACTCTACCGGCTTTGGCCTTTGGTTCTTGGTCGTCGTCTGTTAAGTCAACTTCCACAACCGCATCTAGTTGTTTTTCACTTGAACCTCGTTTTCTTTTACTCATTTTCAATACTCTTGCTTATTATCTAAATCATGGGGAAGGGGAAATATAAATATTCCATTCAATGTTGTATCTACCAGCATTTAACCACCAATATCGCTGATTTTAAAATCGTCGACATGAACTGAAAGCTTTCTTGATTTCATGTTTTACCTCTTTTTCGTCCGAATTCCAACTTTATATTCCAGGTAAAGATGAAAGTAAATTACAGAGCCTTTAAATACTCATAAAAATTCAAATGTAAAATAAAAGTTTCGCCGGATTCAATATTTCAAATTGTGTTTCGAGAGTTGTGCCATTTCGAGCTTGTCCAAATTCACCGATTCCACAATCGCAAAAGCAGATTATTCGAAAACCACAATCGGCAAAACGGCAGACCGGGTAAAGAAAACCACTGCACACCGAACTGACCGAACTGTTGACAAAAACACGGTTGAATATTAAAGGAGAACGAAATGTAATAAAGAGACATTTCCCGCGGATTTTCCCTCCATCTTTTTCAATGGTTTCTTTTAATACCCGCACTATTTCATTCTTATTTACCAAATACAGATCACCTCGTTTTTAGACCAAATATTTCAGTCTCAATTTCGAAACCATAAATCAGTCAATCACTCAGCCCATTAATAAAATTAAGTTTGATAATTAATGAATTTTATCCACTTCCTAGGGCCAAAAATATGCGACATTCGGAAAAAGGGTAGGTTTAAAATTAAAAATATCGGATTGATTATTGAATAGATAATTAGAAGAATTGTTAAATATTGGATTTTGATGACATTTAAAATAAATTAAGGAATATAAATCCAACATCTAAAAAAATCTTTGAATAGTAGTAACTGCATAACGAGATTTATTGAAAAGAAATATAGTTTTTCAAAGATTCATTGATAGATTCATTATTTTTTTAGAAGCAGCAGGAATAAGTCGCTTGTTGTCGGCTGTAATTAAGTTATGTACAGATAGTAGATTCTTTGTGTATTAGTGTCTCTGTAAAAACGAGATAGTTTTTCCTGGATAATCTGCAGAAGAAGGGCTTTTAACAATCGTTAATGAATAAACTAACACATTTGATTTTCCAAGTGCTTTATAAAGGTGAGAGTTGTTTGAATCATGACGTGGATGGCTTGTCCACTCCCGACGGGGGCCCTGACGCCGCCCTTCCAGCAAGGTACGAATCAAATCGAGGATTGGGTATCGAAGCTAGCGACGCTTCCGCTTCCGGCTAAAAATCAACATCAACTTTTTATTTTAATCTCCAAATTGCATTCAATTTCAAAAGTTATTACGTTGGCCTTCAGCCATTCTTCCATCTCCTCAAAGTCCGTCTCTCGATGGCCATGAATTAATTCTTCCTGAATTTTGAATTAAATATCATAAATTAAAAACATTCCACTCAACATTTTTGAAACACATGAACATTTTAATTTTCTTTGAATCTTTAGTATTTACCTCATTGCTACCTTTATCGCTTCGACTTGGAGTCCTAGAATCCCAATTTAGAAATTTGTATTAATCATTAGAAAAGGAGTATGAGCTTTTAAAATGTAAAGCTAAAAAATGTGTACTTGGTAGTAGGAGCAGTATTCCGAGCCTGGATAAACTGGTCAAAGTCAGCGTCATCTTCTTTGGGAGGATTTTTTGATTTTGGAATGGGTGCGGCTCTTGCTGAGGCGATATTGATGGCCTGGAGATCAGAAATGAGTGAAGGGGTCGCCCCTTCCTCTCCTCCGAGGTCAATCAGTGGGGCTTCATCTGCTGGGCCTTTTTTAATCTTACGGTCGTACCTTTTCACAGATTAGGAATCGATAAGTTTCAGTTGGACTATTTTAATATTAAAACCCATGAACTTAAATGTCGTCAAGTGTCAACCTACCTGTCAAACAGGTCATTCAGATCATCGTTAATTTGTAACATGTCAATAGTGAGTTCATCTGTCGTTTGTGTGCACAATAGCTGTGCCACTCGGGTCTGCATTTCCTTGCAAGTCTTGTGTAGCTCCTAAAATTTGGGAGTTCAAATAAAAATCGTCAGTAACTTTAAAAACCAGACAAGTTAAATATTTTTCGACGAGTCGAAATGTCTCACCTTAATAAGTTCAAGATCCGCAGGGTTCCCCTCCCCCTGCTTGACCTCAATTAACATTTCAGACAAGACGGTCATGTTCGTCCTCACAAGATCTAGATCCGTCTGAATTTTTCCAGCCATGTCTGGAGAGATGGGATTTTGCGGATTCATTTCACCCAACCCTCCCGTACCGCTTCCGACAAGCCCTCCTTGGATTGAATTGGACATATTTTATTCCTCAATTTATTTTAATCCCCGTTGGATTTTTTCCTTCAACTTTTCTCATTCCAAGACTCCAGAAAATCCTCCCTGGAACCCTTTTGAATTGATTGGAGGAAGCAGCTGGAGAAGTGTGGGCTTTTTCCTTATATATATATCTCCTACTGTCAATTCTCAACTTCCAGAACCCACAACTCCAAGGTTGGAGTTGCAATAAGCTGCAGAAGAGAGAAATGCAGAATGTGAAGTTGCACACACAGCCCCGGAACTGGCCGAATGGGCTAGAATCGACAAAGTCCCCTTTCTTTGAGCGCAAAGGGTTTCCACGACAAATCTCAAGGCTTTCAAAAATAATTAAAGTCCCCTTTAAAGTCTCATAGATTATTGTTTTTTAAATTCTTTAAAGGTTTTTTAAAATTGACAGCAAGATAAGAGATAAAAGGGGAAAAGTGGAAATATGTATTTAGGTGTGGGTGGGTGTTGTGTATTTATTAAAGGTAGAGTTGGCAGAGGTGAGATCGTCATCTACCTGGTTGGTCTATTACATCCAAGTGGTAGTATAGTCATCAGCATGTGATTAGATTACTTGAATTACCACCACCAACAACAACTCTCTCTTTCTCTTCTTACTCACCTTGCCGATTTAATTAGTCAAAATGTGTACAGGGTTATCTAGAAACACGCACTCGTGTCCGACAGTCAGACTTGAGGGTGACTCACTATGCATTTCATCTTTGAAAAGCTTAAGCAATAGGGAGATTGCGATGCAGTGATTTTTGCCTTCAATTATGACTATACTAATATTGAGTAAAAGCCAAGAAGAAGCCAAAGATTACTGTATCGTAAACTCCCTAATGTCAAAGGCTAAAGAAATTGATTGAATGTTAAAAAGATTGGACTAATCCCCCGTTTAAGAACGGAATGGATTTCAAGGTGTTCGGATTGATTTAAATAGATGAAGCATTAATTCTAGTTTACCTTGGTTGATAATGTTAACAAAACACGAATTAGACAATTACAAGTTGGGTTGGTAAATGTTCATTGTTTTATGAGCCCCTGTGCATGTGAGAAACATATGTAACTCATACACTACCATCCATAACGGTTTAAAAAGATTTACCTTCGTTAAAAAATATAATTACAATTAAAATATTTTATTGAGTTACTTCTCTCTGTATTAACCTTTCTTTTAAATGCCAGTAGTCACACCGTTACATGCTTCGCTCCTCATCTTTCTATGCTTTTTTAAGTTTTTGTTAAGAAAATAAAAATAAATACGATTTCATATCAAACCCACGATTCACTTCTTATACTTAGTTTTTGAATGAATGCATTAGACGGAATAATTCACTAGTTTGCTTATTGGCTTTAAAAATTTTTCCAATTTTTAATTAATATTTACCCGATATATTTTTAAATATTTTAAGAATATTTTTCGTTTAGTCTTAAATTGTATCCGCTATAATAATGGCTATCAAACACGTATTCTACAATTGATTTATTTTAACAGGCTGATTTAATAAATTACGGCATTACAATTGGAATTTATGACGAAATTCGACTCATAGGGATCGATAAGACCGACTCATGAACCTATTTGAAACTAAAATATCCATTTTGTCAGACACATTATCGATCCTACAACTTACATTGGGAAGATAGGAATGTAATTAAAGGAATAGGATTTTAATTTCACCCTTCCATAAAAGATTGTATCTATTAAATTGGACTGCAAGTTGGGCCCGTATTAACCGTAAAGATGGATATATCGTAATGAATGAGCATGTAAGATGATTTTATAGATTATTCTATATAGAAAAAAAATCTAGAGTGACATCTCATTTCAGATAAAAAATTCAATCTTTTAAAGTTAACTGGGGAATGGAATAAATTTTATTTCAAAATCTTTGACAGTTGTTTGGTCTCCCCTTTGCGTTAAAGGTGTTTAGTGGATGCTGCTGGAGGCTCCAGTCTGAAATTTTGGACAGTGCAAAGTTTCATAATGAATCCATTGAGAACTAAATGTCATGTTCTCGTAACCACTATGAGCAAATCAAAAGGATTGATAGGAATACTCGTGTCCCTGAATAATATTTTGATGGCCAAAGTTTAGGGGAAATTAAGTTATAACCATATTGAATAATAAACGTCCTGTCTACAACTTCAAAGAACAAGAGACCACACGTAATGATTTAAGTTGTTGTTCAGCTTGGCCATTTCTTATGCCTGAAGGTCGATGGGAACGAAAGTTAAGGCCATGAACTTTTAATACCGTTTTGAAAAACTGCATCAAACTACCGAAAAATTGTTGAAAAATCAATTTTAAAATTGGATTAAATTAATTCGAAATATGACCGTGTTGAAAAAGACTGTGACCTTTGCAATCCCGTCCCCTCAAATAAACTTATTCGAAGACATTTTGGATCTCTTGGGTTCGTTGTACATATTTTGAGATTTAAATTGAAACTAATTTAATATTCATTTAAATAATTTTAATTTTAATAATTGATCATTTAAATTTCACAATTGTTAGGGGGATTCGGAAGGTTTCAAGTTTTCGTGATTGTCTTGCTCCTCATCTTAGAAATCCCAACTGCATTCGTCACTTTCATTCCAATCTTCGTCGGAGGTAGTTCCACACATTCCTTGAAACTTCCCCAATTAATTAAGTCCATTCAAACTCATTCTAAATTGTTGTGGTCGATATTCCTAAAATTACTTCATTCATCCGAATTTTGAAATTTTGAAATTCCAAAAACTCTTTTCTCCCAAGTCAATGCTTTTACGGTTTGTCAATCTCGAGCCATTAAATTTACCTGGAAATGCATCTACTGATTGTCCGTGTAATATAAACAGGGTAAAAATAATTTTAAACGTCTAACCTCAACATAATCCTAGATAATTATCTAAGTATTGTTGAGCGCCTTTTGGAGCGTTAAATTAAAATCCAAAATCCCTTGTCCTTGTCCCCCACAGGGCAACTCACCCACGAATGGAAATGTGGGGACACGTTAATTAAATTCGACAATATCTGCTCTTGTAATACAACCTTGGAGGCCCTCACCTCTGACTCGATTGTTGAAGAGGTAAATTGACAGGCTAAAAATAATTATCTACTTGGTACACAAGATGATTTCTTAAAGTCCATGTGGTTTCAGTGGTCCCTCGTCTGTGACAAAGCATGGGTCTCTGATTTCATCACAAGTGTTCAGATGGTTGGGATGTTATTTGGGAACTTGGGCGGAAGCCAGTTTGCAGATTGGTAACCACAATTCATAGGGTCATTGAGGTTATGACCTCCCACATTATGCCAACCTGTTATTTACAGGTATGGGAGAAGAGCCGGGTTCCTAGGGTCAATTCTTCTCTTAATGCTAGGGTCGACCTTGTCTGCCGTTGCCCCTAATCCGTACATTTACGGGGTAGCTCGGCTTCTTTGCGGTGCTGGAATTCCAGGTTGGCTTCTAAAAATCGAAACTCATAGAAAAATATCGATTGTCAATTAAAAATGGATTCTGTTTTCAGCCTTCATAAACATAACATGCATGTCGGTGATTGAGTTCATGCCCCCAAAGTGGAGGTCCCTTTCCAACAGCATAGGCCCCACGGGGGAGGGGATCATGATCCTCAGTATCCTGGCTTATTTCATCCGGCCCTGGAGAACGCTTTACTGGGCCACTTTAGCCCCCTTTGCCCTCATCGTTGTTATATACCCGTAGAGTGACCTTATAATTTTTACCCTTGTATATTTTTATTTATCAAAATGTGTTAATCGTTTTCGTTTTCATTATTGAAACATCCCCTAGCTTCGTCCCAGAAAGTCCCAGATGGCTCCTTAGAAACGGTCGGATTGACGAGGCCTACAAGACCCTGCGGTACATGGCTAAGGTAAACGGCTCTCAACATGTGGAGATTCAAGTGCTCCATCGAGTAAGCGAAAAGGAAAAGGGGGAGACGGAAGCGCTCGGGGCGCAGCGCTTTGGCTACATGGAGTTCTTCAGGGACAAGGAACTGCGACGAACGACCTTCTACATGATGGCCATTTGGTTCTCCTGGTCCTTCACCTACTTTGGCATAAGCTATAATATCAAAAACGTTCCGGGGAATATCTACCTCTTCGTTTTCCTTATTGGATTGGCAAATGCTTTGGGTCAGCGCGCAGCCATGCTCATCAACGATCGGTGAGTTTGTCGATGAGGATTTTTATCCATACAATGGAAGCCTCCTAAAGACAGAATCTAAACAAGAATCCGTAAAGGATCTCTGTGTGTATGTCTGTTACCAATTGAATCTACCGCGCATGCTTTCTATGATAAAATATCACAGTGCCCCATGATGACGTCTCTGCGATGCCCATAATGGCGGGTCCTATGGCTGATTATTTTCTAGGCGATGCCCGTTACAGCGGGCACCGATGGCTAGTGGTTAGAGAATGACATATACCAAAAACTTTTAAAAATGAAAAACAACACCCCATTGACGCGTTGCATAGCGCCAAGCATTTTAAATAATGGCGCTTAAAATTACGAAATATGCAAAGGCGGCACGGTAAAGGGTGCATCTGTCTTCCATTGTTAGTAGTACAAAATAGCAATGGAGAGATCAGTAATACCTTATCATTATCAATTCTAGGCTAGGGCGCCGTAAGTCCCTCTTCCTCTCCATGACCTTCTGCGCCGTTTCCCTCGTATCCTTAGCCGTCTGTGAGATGGTATTGCCAGTAGAGAGCTTGAGTTGGGTTGTGGTCACCCTCTGTCTCTTTGGTCAGTTTGGTATGGCGAGCGCGCGGTCAGCAGCGCGCCTACTTTCCGGGGAGTCCTTTCCCACGCCAGTAAGAACAATGGGACTAGGATTGACTGGGTGTGCATCGAACCTTGCTGGAATCTCCACCCCGTTCTTGGCATACATTGGATCATGTTACCTTTGACCTTGAGCTTTTTTAATTTAGTGTTTAAAGAGAGATGAAATCGATGAAATGGCTTATACGGATTTGTTTTTAGATTGTCCTGCAGTGCCGTTCTTGTTATTCGCTGTGGTGAGTGTTGGAGGGTCATTGGTGTCTTTTCTTATGGGTGAAACGATGGGGAAACCTTTGGTGGATGGAATGGCCAAAGAAGAGAGCAAGACAGAGGGGGATAATATTCCGGATGAGATTAAGACTAAGGTTGAAAGTGATTTTGAAATAAAGTATTGAATCGATAATTGACAAAGAATACTTTGAAGGGGGTTACTGTCCTGAATGATTTATTTTTAATTGCTGGTGGATTCACAAAACCCACCGTGTTGTCGATCTCACTGGCCAACCGATTTTCTAAATTGTAATTAGTTAATTGTAGGTGGTCTGAAAAACAGACCTTGCAACATGACCCAAGGGACATTCTATGAGTTGACTAGACACCCATTTGTTAGTGTTGCATATTTTGAGACTGAGCTACATCGGGATTTGCAATTCAGCAAGGAAACTTTCGCATGAAGAAACATGAAGTCTGGAGGGAAACACGGAGCCGCATCTGGATTTGCAATTCAGCAATTAAGGATACTAAAACTTTGGAGACTTTCGCATTAAGTTAGGAAATCCACTGAGTAATTCCCCTCCCCAACGGAAAAGCAGTTCATTACGGAGTGTTCGTAAAGCCTTTGGATTCTTGGTCGACTCTTGTAAAGCAATTGAAAAGATTCAAGCTGACACAATTGAGCTAGCTTTTATTTTATTAAATCCCGGCTAATGAGTTGTGAATGGCCCCTGGAAGAGATTAAATTTGATCTGCTCATGAAATGAAAATGAGACAGTTTGAGAGTTGATAGGATTGTCTGCTGTGGGAGTTTAGCAGAAACGGCATACTTAATAACAATCCAGCTATTGTTAGTTCCACCTATTCACCATTTCCCAGGCATAGTCACATTGAATACCAGTCAATTGACTTCATTCCTACAGATCGATAGACATTGTATTCTAACATATTCAAAAGGGTTTGGCAGTTTACCCTTATTATCCAACAACTGCCCCTCTAGAAATTATCATGTTTTCAAAATTAAACTAAAAAAGTTGTTTTAAATCAACAGATACCCTTACCTTGTGATGTAATGACTACACTGTACATGTACTGGGGGTGTACATCACATTCTAACCAAAATAAATAAATAAATCAAAAATAATAAAACACATTTTTTAGTTTACATTTAACGTGAAAATACCTATTTATTTTTTGAGCTCGTATGGAAAGTATATATTTTTTAAGATACTATCTCAAGGTTTTTTAGACGTATGTGTTTTTAGGGAAATATCCTACTCTCCTTAATTAATGGTAACTCAAGTGTCAAGTGTAGCTTTTCCTTGGAGTCCTCTGAAAGTGCCTCTGTAAGATTCAGAGTCACATACGGGCAAAAACTATATAATGGTTAATTAATGATGGTAATTATACTAATTATTAAACTATGTCATTAATTACCAAGTTCTACGCATCTTAAGATTTGCCAAGTGATCCTTAGCTTTGATCTAATGAACCTCTAGACCATTTCCCCTTCCCACGGCAATTAGCCTCAGCCTCCGGTTATTCTAAATACTTTTCCCCACTCCGGTCTATACTGGCAATATTATTAATAGCTAAGCTCTAAGGGGGCACTTACAGTTACTCCGTACAGTCTTAATTAGACTGGACTGTGTGAGTGTACCCTTAGGTTAGCCATTCAGAATATGTCCATAAGTATCTAACTGAAGGATCCTAAACGCGGAAAGATGTGAAAATGCCAATAAAATCGGATTTCCTTTGAAGGATCTTCGCCCACGACTCAGGATAAATGGATTGAATATCCATGACAAGGTGGAATTACGAAAAGGCTTTCCTCGCTTAAATCCCATGCAACTGGGAAGGTGGATAGGAGTTCCTTTTGTGTACCGTTGGCAATAGGAAATCCCAGAGTGTCACCGAGTGTTTGTTATTTGTCAACCTGATCCAGTGGAGGGGGTTTGTTTGCTTTGTTCTCTCAGGCTTAAGTTTTCTCCACTCTGTCAAGCATCATTGAACATAATTTTCATCTCAGCTTCAACTAATTTGTAAGAGGGTGGTGCTAAATAATTACATAAATTATACATGGAATTAATTACTTCATGTTTTGCAATAAATCTAATTCACATCTCAATTAACATTACGCAACTCAAGCTGGATTCATATGGCTAAATTCTATGGCCTACCGACGCACGCTTAAAACCGTGGGCAACCAGAAACTATACTTTCAAAAATCAAAAGTTAGATTGACAAAAGCTAGAATCTCAAATGCTATAAGGACAAAATCTATGTAGACGAACAGATATAGCCAGCAAACTACTAATATGACAAAATTACGAGTTTGTGCTACGGGGATTTTTGGCCTTCGATTGTGACTGATTGTGACTGTAACAACGTTGAGAGTATTGCTCCAGTCACAATCAGAAGCTAAAAATCACTGAAGCACAAACTCGCTATTGATTTTTTTTAAAGCTTTAGTTTATAACTAAACGATTCATTGTTTTTAATATATAGGCTGGTGTATGAGATTGCGGCATATTTATCGTAAGTGACTGTGTTGTTATACTCTTGTGCTGCTATGACCTGGAAGGACTAAATTTAATGTTATTTTTACGTTATATTTGATCCTTTGACTAACGAGGTGTGAGTTGATAGTGTAAATTAGTATCGGCAATGGCAATACTGAATTGAATTATATGAGATACAAGGTAGGATTGATGACAACCATCAAGAATTCATCTGGTCTTGTAATATAAATCCACAATTTGGAGGCACGCGTGTCATTATATTTAAGATCAACATTTGAGACTGGGCTCAAAGCTCTTTATATATTTACGAGACCTGTGAAATTATAACCTCAGGCTGAGGTCATGACGATCACATGGAGGAAACAGTTGAACCAGAACACAGTTGTTTACTTTAATTACTTTGGCTTTGCATAATGTTCAATGAATTTTAATGACTTTTCCATTCCAGGACTAAACATTTAATTTAGTATCGTAGATACTTTAAGTGAATGCTCCGTCTGTCTCTCCGTCTAGATAGTAACTGATAATTTTGCATGCAACTTCTGGGGGCTCTTATTACCCGAGATGAGGTTCTAAGATGGGCTTCCTTGGTAAAAGATAAAAGGCGCAATGCTGCGCCTACTGTTGGCGCAAACTTCAAATGGAAACTCAGAATACGGTAAACTCACTTCTGCTTTTTCACAAACCATAAACGCCGTAATTAACGGGCAGGCCATAAATTGTGAAAAATAACACTTGACCAAAACGGACATTGCTAATCCATCAAAACTTGCCCACTGACGCATTTCAAAGTGAATTAGTGTAGTTAATTGTGGGCATTGTGCAACTGAAACTTCACGCTGGATACATGTAGGTGACGCTGACAGTCGAGCGGTAGATTCAACTGGTAACACACACACAAACAGAGATCCTTTGCCAATTCTTGTTTAGATTTAGATTTGATAGACCCCATTCCAACGATTTATTATATGAGCATTTAAAAATTTGTTTTCAAGAATTTGAATTCTTGTTATTTTTTCTTACATAATTGACAAATCCTGCCAAAAAAAATCTCGGAACTCTATTTGTCTCTAGAATATTTCCAACTTATTGTAAACAGCATGAAAACCGGAGGCACTATTGTGTGTGTTCAATCATTAGACACATCCCTCTCCATATTGAACATTGAATGTAAAAGATATTAAATGTGTAGGAGGAAATGTAAATAAGCTAATGCCTTGCTATTATCATAAAAGCGAGTCTTACCTACAAGGGCTTTCTATACAGAGTACTTAAAAATCCTCTCTCCCTCCTACAAACTACTTGAAGGCTCTTTATAAAGTCGACTATTTAAGTTTTGAATGCACTCCATGTGTCAAAACACAAAGTATCCCTCTGGGGATATAACAGCTTTAATCGAGTGTAGAGAGAGTGGAGGCAAGTGGAAAGTAATTTCCGTTATTGCTTTCATATTTGCCTTTTACCGTTATTAGCAAATCCTTATGTGCCATCCATAACCCGATCAGGGAACATTTTTTTATATCACTAGTTTTTATATCACGAGGGCCCTATTCCAAGGTTTTAGCAGAATATGGAAATCGCCGACAAGATTCCAAACAGGAAATTCGTACACTACGCACCCACACCGACGTCAACACGTACAACTCAGCTTGGCTCACTAACTTTCGACAAGTTTGGAATAAGTTTGGATTTGGTTTATTGATTTGATTTGAACAAAAAGCTTGTAACTCTGTTAAACGTATCAAGTGTCATCAAGGCACGTTCGACTAGGTTAAACATCTCTTTTGATTGGAAATTGTAAATTTGGAAATTGTAAACTTGGAAATTGTAAACTTGGAAATTGTAAATTTGGAAACTATAAACTTTTTAAAAGTTTGAGTAATTGTTGGAAGCCGGTTTGAGTAAGCTAAGACAGCACAGCACAGCGTTTTAGAATGTTCTTAATACTTACAATGGACATGCACTTACTGTAACGCTCACATTTGTATGGAATTAATCTTAAAAACTCGATAAAAAACCAAAATCATCTACTCTATAATCCCCTGAAAATGTTGGTCTGTTTACTTTTTCCCTTACTCATACATAATTTCTTGATCGATTCAAAAGGTGAATAGCTCATTCAATAACCAAGGCTAAGGAGGCCAGAGATATGATACATCACGCCATGGATTTGGGTCGCTTAATAAGACTATTGAGCTTGATACTGATTTTACGTACATAAGAAACCTTACTTGTATTGACTGAAGTTGATGGAGAATTATTGTCCAGAGTACACTATTTGAGCTGGATGCATGTCCATTGTCAGGGATATTAATAATCTACTTTAAGTATAGCTTTAAAACAAATTAAACTTAAGCTCATCAGAATTATATAGGATTAAACGGTTGGGGAGGATTTATCTCATCAAATTGTATAAGAGTAGAATACCCAAGTTCATTATCCTTATTCAATTAGGTTTTGGGAGTTCAGTGTCTGGATATAGGAATAAACTGTCAAGTGTTTGTGCTTTAGAAATTACTTAATCACAAGTGGGAGCAAGGCCTGTGCCTCCATTATGCTTAACGTTCACGGCCGTTTCCAAACAGATTGAAATGAAATTGAAACGTTAATGGAGAAAATTTCAATACTATTGATAAGTATACTAAAAAAAAGTAAGACAATAAGTACAGATACGACATAATTAGCTCATTGTGCCCTAGAGAATTTTCTGCAGCTTTGAAATTGACATTTTAAACAGACTTGTAATCTTCGATTCTAATACAAAGGGAATATTAGGACTTTAGAATAATTGGTGAGTGTGGATTTCCAGATGTTTACATATTTTTAAAAAAATCTGAAAAAGATTTCATTCAATTAATATACAATGTAATATAATATGTAATACAATCCCTTTGATAGGAGGGAGGCATCTCTTCAAAAATCACTCACACTGGTATATATTCTAGCTTATTGTACCAGATTTTAAGGGATCGAGGGATTTTGTAAAAATCCTTTTATAAATATTTGTGAATAAGATTTGAAAGGAAAGGTGGAAAGGAGCTTTCGGAAACGTTAATAAAATCTAACCAATGATAGGAAATGTAGAGGAAGTTGATAGTTGTCTTATGTCTTCTCTTACATAAAAAGCAATAGGATCCAGGATCAGAGGTCACCATAATGGATGCCATGACACAAAGTAATACCCTGGGGGGGCTTGATACTACTTTGAAACCACTTGATGGTTTTTTTACAAATTTATCTGGCAGCCCGTAGCTCCGTAGACGTTCACTATACGTTCCTCAACATGCTCAACAAGATCTAAAAAGCTTTTTGAGACCCCTCTGAGTTTTTTGTTAAAATAGTCGGAGTGTGTGAGAAGATTTTAAAGCAAGTCTTGACAGTCTCAAGTGTTAACAAAAAATTCGGGACTGGGAATATCTGCTCTATAATTTCGTTTATATGTTTGTCTGTTTGTATTGCTGCTCCCCCATAACTCCTTGATGGATTCTAAATCTGAATGCCTCAATCGATAAACTAAACTGAATTCGCTAGAGATACACTTATGAGGCTATCGAAAAAATTTATACTTGACTTTCAAATGGAGTGCATGGTTTCTAACATCTAAGTCCTCCGCCCACGCCTTGTAGATTGTCCTCTCTCGTCTTGGACGGGCGTTAAATATTAGTGCAGATACAAAGAAGAGTAAGAAGACGCAGTCCAGTCCAGATTCCAGACTCTCCCATTCACTGGATTGTATAATAAATCCTCCAGGTTCCTATGGACCATCTTTTAGTTTCAGATGTGGAGGGGTGGAAAAAATAAATCCAACTTGTCCAATAAAAAGCTTATTTAATAAATAAGATGGAAATTTGAGATGTTTTTGGATTTAGAGATGCAGAGAGAGAGAGAGAGAGGTTTAGAAACCCCCTGGGCCCTTTACTAATACCTTGAATCCAGAGGTGAAAACAATTGTTCCTCTTGAATATATGTATTTCTGAGAGTGCAGTTTTACACAGAAATTTAATTTGGATATGAAATTGGCAGACTGTCTGAGTTCTTCGGATGTCCCTTTTTGATTGAATCAAAGGAACCGAGTTTGGTGAATGATTGAATTATTAAAGTCAGATGAAGTAAACAAAGCACTTTATTCAAAGGTAAATATTAGCGTCAATAGTCTAGACCCCTTTATTAAAGGTAGCCACGCCATTTAGCGTCAAGACCCAAATCCCACGGATGATTCAACGAATTTGGTTGGCAGTACAGTGGAACGTTATCTGGCTTTCCGCCCCCAATTTATTAATACTGATCCCTGTCCCTATTCACTAGGAGTTTGAATCGAAAAACAATCGCATCTAATCTAATCCCTTCTGAAACATGGAATAGGAAATAGGACAATCGTAGAAGGGGGTTTTGGGGGCCCTTAATCCGCCCGCTGTCTCCGTTGCCAACCTGTTCAGAAATTCCCTTAAGCTCAGCTGCCTTCTGCGGGCTGCTGCGGGCTCAAGGAGTCAGTAAAATTTTGCATTTAAGGGGGGGTTGCATTTAACCGGTTGCATAATAAATTTAGTTTCCCCGCATAATGTTTTTTATTTCCCCACCTTTGAATTCCCCGCATATAAAAACAAATCGTTGTCAACTTTGATTGAAATTGGCTCAAATTTGTTTTAAATTTTTATTTTTTAAATGTTTATTTAGGATTTTTACGATGAATTTTTACGTTATGCATCTGCCTTATCGCGTCCTGGACTGGAGTTTGAAGGTTTAACCTAAAAACACGCCAAACTTGAAGCCTCATATAGTAGTTTGCTATTATTCATTATTATAAGGTATAGCCCGAGCAGGTTTCTATTTTAACATAAGTTAAAAAATATATCATTCACCATTTTCGCTGTAATTTGGGAGTTGCAGGTCTGCTAAAGACCATAGTTCCAAATTTGGAAGTTATAGATCGGTTTTAACGAATTCATCGGGTGGGGGGGGGATCTGCCTCCACGGGTCAATCTTTTAACCTGTTTGACCCATCTTCGGCCTCAAATTTTAAATTGCGTTCAAAGACCGTAGTACAAAACTTGGTAGTTGTAAGTTGGTTTTAATAAGTATTGGAATTATGGGGTGGGCCGGGAGGGGTCTGCCCCACGGCTAAATCTTTCAACCCATTTAAGCGATCTTCGAACTTAAAATCACATTTGTCCCAACAAAACACTAAGCAAAATTTAGAAGGTGTGGAAAATTTCGTTTTTGAGTAATCGTTAGACAGACAGACAAACGGACACGATGGTTCCATAAGCCCTGGCTCGATACAAAAATTAAAGAGGATACCATAAACTTTAAATTTTAAATGTAAATAAATATGGGCCATTTTCGATTAAACTAGCGGGTTCGCGATTTTTTATGCGGTACGATTAAATACATGCAAATTATTTAATTATGCGGTGAAACTATATGTATTACATGGTGACTTAAATTAAACCCTTTAAGGGGCCATGGAGAATGAATGAACAGAAATACGAATAAAAATCCCTTGTATTTTATTTTATACGCTTTATTACGAATTTATTTATTTAATTAAATATAACACTCATTTATTTAATTGTGGTTACCCTGTGGTGTATGTCATTGTCGGATTCAACCGTATCATTTAGATGAGGAAATTCCTTCGTTTCAGGTATTGGAGCAGTCAGAATATCACTGGATCACAAATTCAAAGATTTAAGCCTTGATGGAATTATAATTTAAGCTGTTTTTGTAATTAATATCATTATTATTAATCCCCTGGAGTCAATTAGGGGAAAACAGGAAGGACTTATAATTCATAGACGAGCCTTAGATATTCAAAATATTACTAAATAATAATGACAAGACAATATATTAGTTGACTAAAACTTAAGAGTACATGGAAAGTTTATAGATTTTTTAAATTACTCAACTCCAAACATATTCTTATGCATAAACATTAAGAGAGATAGATAACACAGAATATAATACTCCATTCCATTTTGTACAAACAATTAGAAGCTAACCCTAAGGGGTTCTTTTTCTATTCAAAAAATATTCTAACCCAGTCAATCTGACGCTAATAGTTGGTGAGGGTGAGCTCGACGTCCACAGTCGTTTGAACTGTTGTCTCTCCATTTCGATATTCTAAGTTGGACCTCTATAATATAAATTAAAATTAGCATTTTTGAAAATGTAAAATCAGGTTACCCCGCCCCAACCCTATTCCCCCCAACTAGGCTATTTAAAAAGGAAAGGAACCGTACCCTTACATGAGTCCTCTGACTGTAGCAGCACTCAGGGCTCCGAAAACAGTGCTTGACATGATTTCGAAAGTTCCTCGTCATCAGAGTGTAGAGTAAAGGGTTCAAAAGGGAGTTGAGATGACCCAAGAGGATAAAATATTGATTCAGCTTCTCGTAAAACAAAGAGTCCCGGTAGTTTTCATCCCCTGCCCCCTCCCCCCGAAAGTCCATCATGAGACTGAGGACGCTAGAAGGGAGCCAACAGCATGCAAAAGCAAGGGCTAGGATCATAAGCGTTTTGGCGATGTTCTTCCTCTCGTTTAGCAAGTTGGTCACAGCGTGGGAGTGCCTTGCAACCTGTTTAATAAAACCCCAGGCCGAGTACTCGGTATGACTGTAACTGCCATGATAGCTGTAAATTTAGTTTTTTCAAATGTTAACATAGGGAGAGTTGTTACCTGAGAAGTTGGTACACCATTGTTTCCAGGACCTGGGCGTCGTCTGGAGTTCAAAATCAGAGTGTCTTCAAACTCGGGAAGTAATTGGCTCTGGCAAAGCCGGCAGCTCATTAAGGAGTAGGCAACCACAACCACAACACCAGGAATTGCGTACACGACTGTGAAGCAGAAGATTCCGAACATTCGCTGGGTTGAGGCATTTGGCCAAACCTAATAAACATTCAAAACATTTAATTTAGCTTGAGTAATGTGACTCAGGCCGAGTAGGAGATGTTCAATAAAGTCATCATCATCATACGCTGGACTAAATTGGCCATAAAGCTTCGGTCCACCAACTAAACTATGGAGGTGGACTACGTGATTTATTGCAGTACTCATCAGTGTGTGTCACACTTTGAACCTTGGCCCTACCCTAAACGACACAATGTGAAAGTGGCACAGTGCCCCAAATGTGTAAAAGTCAATCAAAAATATTAAATCTGCATTTCCGACATGTCAGGTGTCAGCCAGCCTGGCCGTTTATGTTTATATATTCTAAGGGATGCCCGTACGGCGGAACCGGGTTTCTTAGAATAAATGCTCAGTGATGTTTTC
Organism: Agrenia bidenticulata; assembly: GCA_034694785.1. NCBI lineage: Eukaryota > Metazoa > Arthropoda > Collembola > Entomobryomorpha > Isotomidae > Agrenia > Agrenia bidenticulata. The sequence continues at coordinate 7,545 of JAQFYM010002021.1, read as the reverse complement.
TATACACAACATGTGAGTTCCGTAATCAATCTAATCTTTCAAAAAACATCTTCAATATGAATCACTATTCTTTATCCTAAAGAATCCGTCAATCATTCTTTGAATTACTTTCCCAATCTTCTATTTATAAAATTCTAGGAGGAGATGGGAGCTGATTCCGAGAACCACTGTTTCCTTTCTGGTCTATATTAACAGGATTTCCGCATTTGCAAAGAATGTTCTCCATTTTTAACTCAATGTTGACAAACTGAACACGCTGGGTTGTTCGAAACCGATTAAAAGCTTAACTGACCAAATCAACTGATAAAATGTCTATACAACCTGCCTTGCTAAAGTGAGATAATCCTGTTAAGGTCACTTGTGAATGTCAGGACCCTATAAGCCCTGTAAGGGCTAAAAATCATTTCCACCCCATTCTAAAAAGATATCTCTGTAGAGTGGGAAGATATGTGTACAGTGTAAGGTATAGTTCTGGAAAGAATACCTCTCTGAAGTTTCCTGGAACGGGGTTTGTAGTAACCCTTGTGAAGACGTAGCCACCAATTCAGAACTAACGGATTGACGTAATGAAAGTCAAGAAATGGGAACCGGAAACATTGGGATTGATGATATGGAGTAGGGAGATGAAAATAATATCAAACTTTCCTTGAAACTTTTGTTGGGAAATGGGATTAACAAGGAAATAAAATACTTTTCTCATAAAGGGGGAAATCAGCAAGGAAATCGTACAGTCTAACCTATTTATTTTGAGATAACTCATCTCGGGGAGGTCGTCTCGAAAAGGTGTCAAGTTTCTTTCCTCTCAAATTGCATTGCTTGAAATTTCACAACTTTTTCTCTCACTAAGCTACTTTAGCCGAAATTGAAAAGTTTGAAATACTTATTCAATAGCCACCTCTTGACTCCTTCATTTAAGTTAGTCTCTAGAAAGTCTCTAGGAAACTTTTTTAATGCTGAAATTAATGGGGGCGTTTCTTCTCATAAGTCCATAAGGGGTCAATACGAGGGGGGTAAGCTTTTTATTTATTGTTTCTATTTTGTAAAGTTTTTTAAAACTTTTTTTTGTGCAAACTCACTGATTTGACTATTGAAGTTTTATGTAATGATTTATTAACGGACAGGTCTTAAATTGTGAAAAGAACAGCCGCTCTACAGATAGTTCATTAAAACTGGTAGACATCCCTATTCCATTGAAATGGACATAGGTAACCCCGTTAAAGTTAAACCCGGCTGCCAACGAATTTTATGATTCCAATACGGCGATTACTTTAAGGATCAGTACAGTGATATGGTAAGTCTCAAAATCCCTGCGACAATTCCTAGTAAGATAGGGGCTGGTGTTTCATGAACAATAGTGAGGTTTCGATAGAGTTTCAAACCTTTTGGTTTTGACTACATAATCTACCGTCACAGTCACAGTCCTTTATCCTTTTCTGAACAAAAGGGAGGCTGCGACACAGTGATTTTGGCTTTTGGTTGTGACTCTAGCAATGCTCTTAACAGTAATAAAGTCACAAACAGAGGTCAAGAAATCCCTGTATCGCAACCCCCTTAAACTGAGGTTTCCATACCGAGTTTTCTAACGTCGCCACGAGTTCCATCGAAAAAGTTAAGCTAAAGTCACAATCGCAAGATTTATAACTCTATCGAAACGTCGCTATTGTAAAAATGTTCAAAATCAAATAGAAAGTCCCACAACGTCAACCAGATCGTCAGTTATTACCCACAGACAATAAATACAAGGTCCACTGTATTCCATGAGACTCGAAGAGTTTTCGGATAACATGGATGAGGATGCCCGCTTGTAATTTAAAGGGATTACTCCACACTATATCAATATCACCTTCACATCCGATCACGTATTATTAAACGTGATGGTGACATTTATTTAGCCCGACGGTGTGGGCATCTCCACAGCCGTCAAAATATATCTACCACGAGACACACTGGGAGACAGAGACGACTACTCACACTGACTTCAGAGCAGTGTGGTTTCAGCTATGACTTTATGACTCGAGTCAATCTTGCTAATACTTGGTATCACGTCCGGAGGAGGAGAAGCACGAGGTGATCCAAGACATTTCGGTGCTAAAAAATGACCCATTCTTCCAAGTGTTGTTTTTAGCAACTTGGGTATGGGTCTTTAGTTTGACGGTGTTAGGTTATATCACACTCCAGACCTTATTACGAATCGGAAATTGAATCTCCTCAACTCTTTGGGGAATTGGGCTCTTGGCTTATTTTTGTGATGATGAATGGGCTTTTGAGATGTAACGCATTTAGCCTGAGGACGAATAATATAAGACTGAGACATTTATGGATCACCTCGCAGATCTTTATAACCTTAGCCTCATGAAGTTCCTGGACTTTTTTAGGAATTTTATCACACAAAAAGTGTATTAAGGTTGGGAGTCCCATATGGGATTATTGATTTTGCATTAGCTCGTGTAATTAGTACCCATACAATTTTGGACATAATTATAAGTCCCAGCTCCAACTTGGTTGAACACCAAAGATTTATGTTAAATTTTTTCCATTAAATTTAAGTCTTGTATTAGCATAAAGAAAGGGTAGGGCATTTTTGGCGACTCTACATATTCTTGAAGATCTATAAAGACGACCCCCTCGGGTCACTGAGTTGATATTGGGTTGAGAAATCTGAATTACCCCCGCGGGGTCAATTCATTTGACCAGTACCAAACTAAGTATAAACTATTAAACATGATCTCTTTTCATTCTGAATGGATTTTATGCAGTATGAAGGCTTTTATTGGCTTCATGCTAATATTGTGTATTTGTTATGGAAAATACGAAAAAATTTAGAATTCCTACGTTTTCCTCGAAATGAAATGGAATGAAGGTAAAACATCCAAGAATTTAATATTTTAGCTAGGACCGAAACTCGGCGAGTGTTGAACTATGTAGTAACTGAGGTTAGGATCGTGACAATATAAGGACTATATATTCTGTACACGTTTTTTTACCCCCTTTGTCGACATTTATTGTCTCCTACGCAGGCATTTAACCAAGTCCCATTGTATTTGAAAACGTGGTAGCTTTCCAAAAAAGTTAATCTTTTCAACTCAGGCATCCAGTAAAGTTTAAAGACCCGTTGTGGACAACCCTGTGGGGTTTCAGTCTAATTTTCCCCAGAGCTATCAAAATGTGTGGACTTGATCTTTGTAGTTGTAAAGGTTAAAGTTGAATTTGGAGTACGGGTGAATAGATATCAAAGAGGGACCAGTGGGGGCAGGCCGTAGGGGGCTTCTCAGAAAATATTCACCAACTAATCTTAAGTCAAGAAATTTGCGTGGATGTGCTTTGCATGAGATAAACTTCAACATCGGACAAATAAGATTGAGGGATGGCCCGTGGGGCTCTCCGTAGGTGGTTTTCTCAAAAGAATGACCTAGAGTTATGCAATTTCTTATAGATCCTCTATAGGACAATACTCGAGATGAATTGCAAATTAGGACACGAGCCGAATGACGGGGAATGACCCGTGGGGTTTAACTGTAAGTCAAGAAGTTTTTTGCTCCATTCCACTTATCCTAATGGTTTTTTTTCACCTCCAAACACACATAAACTATATTGATTTGAAACACATGTAAAAAATTGCAAGTCCATCCGGCAAATCCGTTTCGACGGACGTACGGACAAGGTGCTGAGCACAAAAAGCCCTAGCTAGGGCTAAGAACACTTAAAATGCTCCTAACAAGGCCCCCCTCAAAAAATGTCACACGTTGCCTACTTGAGTTGAAACAAATGTTGGCAAGTGTTAGGAAAGTGGGAGAGAGATATAATCAATCATTTGGTCAAAAAAAACTCAAGAGATATGTACGGAACGAGGAATTGGCCAAAAGACAATTGGCCACTGGGGCGAAGGCCGAAGGTACTTAAGCAAATGAGCTTGTGTCACATATGTGAAGATTAGTCCACCCATCCTTGAGTATTATAACTATGCAGTGCAGTACCTTGTTTTTTAAGTTCCCCTCCCAGATTTTCCCATAAGATGGAATTACATAAAAATTGCCCCCACTGCCCAGTCCTAATATTATTTCCCCATTCCTTGGCTTTTATTATGTTTTCCATGACACAATATAGTGTCTTTGTATTTGTTAAACAGGCATTTATAAGGATAATAAATACAAGCCCTTATTCTGCTGGATCTAGTAGACAAATGTCAGGGGGAATAAATTCATGTGTGGACAGTGCAGTGAGCTGTTATTTTTTCCTTTGAGGAAAATACGACACTTCATCCACAATATAATAAACCGTTCAAAACGCATGTAACAAACTATCACAGATTAGCTGTAGGTCGTTGCCATATTTAACTGTCGGGTTTAAAATATTGGAAATTCAATTGAGTTCAGCCCGGTCGATTAAATTTAATTAAATTTGTCCCCTGCTCTTTAACCCTAGCCAAAAATTACCTAGAAATCTTTGTCCGCACACGAGTGTGATTTTTCGTGTCACACTTTAAACCTGGTGGGCAATTCAAACCGCTTCGTATCAGAAATTTGACCATTGCGCTCAAGATTAAATATACATTTCTGACGTCTCAGTCATCTCCGTAATGACAGGCTCAACGCTCGATAGCTATTTGTTTTCATTATATATTCTAAGTGATGCCCGGACATCCGAAAACAGTGTCTGGTTTCGAAAGTTATCACACAGACGGCCAAACGGACACAGAAGCGTGTACATAAAGTACCTACGATGCTGAATAATAATACAAAAAGGATCTGACTGGGCCCATTTCCAGTGAGACAAGTCCATTTTTTTCCTGCACCTCATGCAAGTCACTGAATTGTTAGGATAAGGCGTGTTATGCATGACATAACATTGGGAGAAAAAAAAAGCAATGATTTATTATTTTTGCAAACCTCGACACAGAATACAAAGTCTTGAGTGAGGAATCGATATCCATCCGTCTTACGGACGTACAGTATTGGAGAGAAGAGGACAATGGCGACAATCCACAGGGCTAGAATAAACTGAGGGACAAAAATCGTGGATAAAAAACAGGCAACAAAATGAGCCTATTCTGAGAAGGCCCTTATGACCTCCTCCTCTTTCCAGAGTTGGTGGAGGCAATTACATGAAATGATTGTGCAAGAGAAAAGAGAAAGCTTACCTTCATTGCCAATCTTTTGGATATGAAATTCTTTCTTTTCAGAGGGTAGCGAATTGCCAAAAACCTGAGGGAAATATTTGAACAACAAAGCCTTTTTCAAAACCACACAATTATTATCAACTAGGGCAGAGAGGATACTAATGACAAACCTAGCCAATTACTAAGGGCAAGGAGGGCATCAACTATTTTTTATGCGGCAAAATAAAAAATAATCCATCCTTCCTTAATTGCTTTGTATCGACAAGTATTAAGTATTTCTATTGTATATTTTTTTTATCTATTTGTTTTGATTTTTTTTACATTGCTAAAAAGGGCTGTTCGTAAACTATGTGAGGCGAAAATCCCAATTTTTAGACCCCCCCTCCGCCGTAAGAAGCAGTTAAATAGACGTTAATTCCAACTACTTGATTTACGAGCAGCTCCAAGTTAAATTTTGCTAAATTCTTATGGAGATTATTGTTAAAATATAAAAGCTATTCTTGGAACTTTTTTAAAGCTTTTTTATAGTTTATTTGTTTTAGTTTAATAAACGAGTAATTATGAAAAGTCTGATAACGATGGATTTATTTACATGTCACATGTAGCTATTTGAAAAGGAAAGGATTTTTTCATGGAAATTATTATTAGTTGTAAGTCAATCAAGCCTACAACAAAGACGATTAAATTATATAAAGAGATACAATGGGAATATAATTTTAATTACTTAGAATTTTATTTCCCTTATTTATTTTTTTGAAATTTCCGAATAAAGCGGATTCAAAAATCTCCTCAGTACCTGTCCACGCTCATAGCCGTCAATGTAAAAACAGAGCTGCTGACTGCAACCGCTAGAAATACAAGTCACAACATATTCATACAATTTACATAATGCGGGGGGGGGGGCAGTTGGTGTGGTTTTATTAATTTAAAATAATACTATTCTTATTCTACATTTTTTTGAAATTGGATAGAAATTTTTAAAACTTTGAAATTCTCCGTACTGGAGAATAAGATTTAGTTTACCAAGTACTCGGTCATGAGCTAATTGGTATTGTGAAGTTTTGGATACCTTGGAAGTAATGAACAAGTTTGCAGATCAATTCCCCAAAGGACCAAGCGGCATGAATAGCTTGGCCCACAGCTGCGGGCATACATATCACCGTCACCAGAAGATCCGCAATCGAGAGATTCAAAAGGAAGCAATTAGTAACACTGAAAGGAAAAACATTGCAATTAATTAAGTTAATTAAATCAATCCTGCTCAAGAAACCAGTGGGGGTGAATATCAATGAGTGCCGCATTTACTTTGCAATACAAACTAACGGCATTGAGAGCAACGGGGAATATAACCGAATTCCATCCAAAACTCTTGGACAAACTCTCAAGAGTTTTCATTAAATGACTTTGTAAAGAAATAAGAGAAGCCCTCTGTCCCCAAATTCATTCGAAAGCCATGTGCCTGGAGATTACAACATGTTCTCTGTGTTTATAATACCCAGCATTTCGAGTGGGATACTCAGAGTGGGATTTATTGGGATTGCTGAGATTATCACAGTAGGCATTAGCTGCCGTGGCATTTGGGATTTGTGATGATGCCAAATCTAGTTAATGAATTGAAGCTACCCCATCAAATTGCAGTCAATCTCAAAAATCACAATAAATCCCACACATCAACACTATGATATGTCATTTACAACAATCTAGTAGGACTTTTGGGTCGAGTACTCGGTTAGGGTAGGCTTAACACTTTTCTGTTTAAGGTGAACTTCTCTACCGTTTTGTTTGAGCTGGAAAGCATCAAGTATACCAATAAAAGTTAAATTGCTGGAAATGTTTCCCATGAGTCATTAGAGTTCATTTAACCGAATTCGGGTTTTAGCCACCCGGGAGGATTCTTAGAGAAACCACGCGACACGTGTCTCAGTGCCTCTCTGAGAAAAACTTTTTCCCCCACATGGGAAAATAAGAAAGTAAATTTTACCCCCAAATCTGTTTCAACTTTAGTAATGATGGACTCTAAAGACTTTTCCCCGTTTTTGCGGCTCTTCTGCAACTCAGCAAGCTTTTCGAGTAAGACGAAAGGGTTTCGAGTACCTAGTAAGTTCATTAGTCATATCACATGGTTGGAAAAATAAGAAGTGCTGTCAAGGCTAGATCATCAAAGTTAAAACGGGTCCTTCATGTGGTCGTAATCAAATATAACTTATTGACAATCTTTCCCTTCGTACTTTGAACCTTCTCCAACCTTTCAGTCCCTGATGATAGGTTAATGGTGTGGGAGTAGTGAACTGAAATTTGTGAGGGTTTGATGCTGGTGGTTATTGTGAGAAAGAAATGGGTGAATTGAGACAGGTTTAGCTTTGTAGATAATGCCCTTTAATCAAGGTAGTCTTTTAGTAGTCAAAATGGGTAAAATTAGAGGAGTTTGC
>JAQFYM010002020.1:0-26714 GCA_034694785.1 Agrenia bidenticulata | reverse complement strand
TGATTGTGACCCATAATAAATTGACGCGCAACTTAACAAGTTGCATTGCAATCAATTCATGTATTGTCGCACATATGTAGATCAATTACAAAACAGAATGAGATTACATAATAAGGTAGGATAAAAAGCGAGTTGCTGATGTTGTGCATACATGTAATATTAGTGACTTTTTGTAACACATTATACTCTTAACCATACTTAATCCATGCAACTCCATAGAAAAAAGTTAAAAAATGACAAAGTTTTTTTTTTTTTTTGTTGTATTTTTATTACATTTTTGTTAACTATTTTTTTTTCAAACAAATGTACATTTTTTTGTGGGTCTTTTTGGCAAAAAAATCTGATCACACTAACTTTACCCGTACTATACCGTTACTATACCTTAATTGAATCGCACTTTACGCATATTATCAACACTTAGTCGTCAAAAAATATTAAGTAAAAAAAAACACTACGGCATAAAGACGTTTTCTAATAAAAAATGTGCGATTTTAATGTAAGCCATTCTTAAACGTACAACCAAAATGTGCAAAATGCATATTCTCCAAATTTTTACACTTCGAAAAATACAGCTGTAAGGTTCTGGGCCAGTGAAGGTGGACTTAGAGCCTAGAGTAAAAATATGACTGTTGTAAACGGTAGTTAGTTTTATAAAAAAATTGTAGTTCTTCTAAAAAAAGTTATTGGTTATCAAAACCTTTTTGCTATGTTTTACGATTCATGGATATGATCTTAACTTATTTAATTGATTTTTTTATAACTTATAACTGTTAAAAGTATAAAGAAATGTACCAATGGTTTTTTATATGTCATGTCTTTTTTGATGTAGCTATTGCACCATTGAGCCATACAGGGTTGTTTTTTTTGTAAATATAGTATTTTCGACTTGTTTATTGTGATAAAAAGCTAAGTGTAAGCAAATGATGCCTCAACAACAGCACATCAAATAAAAAAAGGTAAAAACAAAAAAATTTCTTGATTTAAAAAAACAACTTGAAATATATTTTATACTATAGAAACGTTCATACAAAAAACTTGCTATAAAATAAAGACAACATGTACCAGCGAACAAACGAAGACTAAACTTGCAGATAAAAGTAGGTATTTAGTAAGAATGATTTATCGTGCACTTATCAATACCTAAAATTAATACATTTACACATTTAAAGTTTCAAAATGTTGTATAGTATTACTAAATTTATTTAATTATAGCGTACAAATCCTTCAATATAGCTTTTACCTTTTTTTTTTGAAAATATTAATTTTCCGCTTTTTAATGCGATTATCATAATATTTTACCAAATAGTATTTTTGCAATGGTTTCTATGATCTCTTCTTTTCGTTTTACTTTCCTGATTATTCTTATGATACATTTTTGTTCTACAAGGTACTAGTACTCGTGGTTTTACATCTAGACTTCTTCTTTGTTTCTATCGATTTTTTTTTTGATTTTATTTACTGCTTTACTTATATTTCTATTACTCGTATTTAATGTAAAATAAAACAAAGTACTATACTTCTATACGGGGCTTGCAGAGATTTTTTATACCAGTGTTTTTTTTTACTATGATATGACCGTTGTAGACTGAATTGATTTTAAATTAAATCTGTATATTACTCCTGCCATCTTTTATGCCAATTAAGATTTTACCTGGATTTTCGATCTGAACCTAAGTGGATTGATGTGCTCTTCTCCTCTGTTAGGTCATAGATAGTGACCATATTTTATAACTATTCATATATTCACTATTCATTGACTCTGTTCTTTTTTCGTTTTTTTTATAAAATAATTTTTTTTAAACAAACAGCCGGTAACGCCTTATATATTTCTCTTATTTTTTTTTGTTCCGAATGTAATGTAAATACCTCTTGTGTGATAATTTTTATACACGACGTCTAATCTCTGCTGCCTAATGTAATTATATCGACTTATACTAGGTCAAACATGCGCATTTAATCCATAATATGTTACGGTCAATTTTCTTGTATTACCGTACATACTTTACATATTTTTTTATTCGCAAACGCAAAATTTTACATTCAATCAATAATAATTATATTCGAAATCTTTATATACTGACTCAAATTCTCTATGCCCTAGCTCGTGCTGTATACCATGTTTTTTTACATTTGTGCTCTGATAGAGGATATTTTCTCGTACCATATTTGTAATCGCACTAAAAAGTCTTTTTAGTTGTAACTTTCATGTGTGTTTAAAAATACTTTTTCGTATGGCCTTCCGAATAACCACTTTATCTTCTTTTTACTATAGAAATGCTCATATATAGATAGCAGATTCGCATAGTCTACAGCTTTGGCGTGTACCATCTTTACTTAAAACGTATTTTTCGCTTTTAATTTTTTCGTGCGCTTTGCGCTTTGCTCTTTTGTTTTTTTTTCTTATATATATCTGTATACTTGTAGCTTCTTATGGTCTTTACGTACACAAAGTTTTATTTTTCAAAACTCAAATACAAATCTTATTATGCCTGTGACCACATCATGCATTTTTTGGATATAGCTCGCAGTTATTAACCTGCTATTGTCATCTCCTCGGCAACGCATACTCTTCTATGCGTTATGTTTCTAAATGGTACAGCTGATATTCCATGCAAGTACTTCAATATCATACGCATATTTGCGGCAGTAAAATATGTTTGTAAAGTCTGGAATTTATTTTTTACATTGATTTGTTTTGTTTTATTACTATATCGTATCTTTTTTGTGCATATACTTTGTAAATCGTTATTTTTCTTATACTACATGTTCTCGAACTTGTCGGTATTTACGGTTTATTATGTTGAAAAATATTTTATAAATGCTCTGAAATAATTTACTTTACCTATTAACATTTTGCACTCTTCATGTTAAAGGCTTGCTTTTATCACACTTTTCTTTTTTGTTTATCGTATGATTGTATTTTACGCGTTATTTTTTTCTCATTTAGCACAATAACTTGTGGTTCCATGTTTTGTTTTTTCTTAATTTTTACACAAGATTACTCACTGGCATTCTTTAAAATTATTTTTAGACCAGTTATATCTGCTCCCGTCCAGTTGTGTTGTTTACCACGATATAACATGAGTATACTTAAATTATATTTTTTAGCATCTGAAATGCTCTAAGATACAAGGCTAATACTCTTGGGCTATCCACAACGCTATTCAGCTAGGCGTCGCATGTAAACATACTTTAAAACGTGCAAGGTAGTCTTCATCTTACTATCTTTTTCTATTTACAGGCAATTATTATCCTTATGTCCAATACCGAGTAATAATTACTGACCAATATGTAAGATCATGTCATTTATTTTTTTTTTGTTGCCTGGTATACTTTTTCATGTGAACTATCTTTTTTCTAGTAGAAAAACGTCTACCGCTGCCAGTTCGCGTGGTTTTTCTATAGAAAGCGTATTAATATTGTATATATCTTTTTTTTTGCTTACATAAACTTAGTCTGCTTGGCTCTATACCATATCGCAAGGCGATTGCTACACATTTTGTGTAAATTAAAAACGTTTCTTACATTACATAGTGCTTTTCAAACCGATTTGACACTAAGCTAGTTAACGAAAAAAAATTTTTAGACCATTGCAGATATATGTCTTTTTTTTGCTTTAAATGCGTTCTTAACAAATCCAGCAGCAATAAAATCTCTATATTTAATTTTCGTGTTTATATTCAAGAACCGTGAAATAACAAACATTTTTTATAATTTCTTTCTCTAAGCTTGATTTTGATACGGCTGATAAACTTAAAACAAAAATTATCTTTGAGTCTTACGCTTACTAAGCCGTACAGAAACACCACTATTATTTCTAGATTCAATGATCTATGTGTCTTTTCTACTCTTGCTGCAAAAAAAAAAAATTCTATATCCTGCTGACATTCATATAACTTATCTAACTTATTTTGTACTTTCATTGGATTCATCTGTAGATGTTATACTTGCATCTGCGTATTTACGTAACTATGCAAACTTGCAATATGACTATAAATCTATACGAACCCTATGCGTTTAACGACGTGTCGTTTTAATTAGTTTCTTCTATAGGTCTATTTTGTGTTGAGATCTTTTTCATAATATGTTTACCATTGATCAAATACTATTTAAAAGTCTTGTATAGTTTGTTTCCTGCATTGTATACATGCATTTTAGTAGGCGAAATACCAATTTTGGCATTCCTGGTGATCCTTTTCGGGTCCATATAGTATATACTAAGATCTAAATTAATGGAAATACAACAGTGTATGTAAATTTTATAGGTACAATACATTTTAGTGCAAGAACAAGCCGTCTTATGTCATATCCATTTTTTACAGGCAATAGTTTTCGGCAACGCACACTTAAAAATTAGTAAGAAAACCTAACAAACGGTGCCCGAAAAAAACCGCTTTGAAATTAATTGCAACATTAATACCTACGTGTGCATTTGTAAACACCCTTTACATCTATTGACAGTAATAATTTTTTAACCTACGTTGTTTAATGTCATTTTTTCAGTAAAGATTTACAATAAAAGACTTATTCGTGTTTCATATACATTTGTTACTATCATATAATATCATTCCGACTGTGTTATTTTTCTCAAATAAACGACATTTAAGATTTTTTTTTTTTTTTACAAAAGTAAAAAAAATTAAAAAAACCAGCCCTGAAGTCGTTTACCATGGTAAAATTTTTTTACCATAATAACACAATATTATTTTTTTTTGCTGTATAATGTGTGCCAAAGTAAATTTTTCCTTGATTTTAGATGCAAAGTAAAATTTTTACCATGGAAATAAATTATAAATAACACATAAATGAAAGAACAGAACCAAAAGGTAAAAATTTTAAAACAAAAAGAAAAGTATGAATAACCAAACATGAAAAATCGCATAACCTTACTTTAGATTATTGCATTGTTTATACTCTAAAAAAATGTATGCATTCAAGCCAATTTTTTTTTTTTAAAAAAAACAGTAATAAAAAATCAACGCACATATTTTGCACTCATGAATGTTATCTTTTATCAAAATTATCGTAACCAAAAATTTATGTTGTAAAAAAAAATTAAAAAATCGTGTATTTATTTTTTACCATAGTAAAAAAACCGCAACTTTTACATTAGACATTTTTTTTTAAATTATGGTAAACTAAGCACACACACTTAATTGTGGACACAACTTATATTTTTTCTAACTATCGCTGTCAACTATATATGTTTATATCTGTCGCCTTTGTTCTAATAATGTACTGCCCAAAAAAAGGCTACGGTTATGACGAAAAAAGGTTATTTTAAATTTGGAGATTGCACGAAAATTCGTAAATCTGTTAAATCTAGAAATTTTAAAATGAAAATTTTATATTTAATCTAGATATGAAAAATGAACCTTTTCTCTTTAATCGCACAAACCTAAAGCATATTATACATTATACAGCAATTTTTCTTAAAAAGTAGATAATTTAGCTTAAGACATACAATACGATTCATTGTGTTTAAAAAACGATCAATTTTCCGTTGGGAGCAAAATTATAAAAATTAAAATGCAACCATGACAAATTATACATGAAAAAAAAACTTTTGCCTATGTTATACATACTGTTACAAGTTTTGCTCAGAGCTAGGCCACACAAAAATTATTAAAAGTATTATTATGAACATTTATTTAATTGCGCTACACAAAAAAAAAACGCGAAAAAGTAGCATTATAATATAAAAAAACCTTTATTTGTATGTAGTCAAAACTCGTAAAGATATTTTTTTCGTGTATTTTACTATAATTTGGTCATCGTATAGTATTTATTTGTGAAAAATATGATAGTAAACCGACAAAGACTTTTTGCAAAAAAAAAAAACATTTTATTTTGTTGTGGGGAAAGATTCTTGTCTTTTAAATATAAAATTTACAACTCGAGTGGATTTACGTTTCACATATCTTCTATCGTTTTAATAGGTGTAAATAGTTCACCATACTCTTCGTAAATAGAAATTAATTAGTCCGGGGTTCTTTATTTTTACGAATAATATTAAAGAGTGAGAATTACTCTTAATTACAATGATCTGGCAAAAATTGTATTTTTGTAGGCCTTTTTTAAAACAAAGAAAAAATTAGTCTGGTGAAAAAAAAATCACAAAGACAAGGAATTTAAAAATTGAATAGTTATACCTTCATGTCATAACAACATAATTTTTAGTAAAACAAAAACAAATAATGACATAACTTGCAACATTTTTACAAAAACCAAAGCACAGAAAACTTAGTTTAAACAGAATCCTTATAATAACATAACACAAGGAGTATATAAAACCCATGTTTATTTTTTTAAAAAGGCAAGGTAACATATTTAAGATAAAGCCTGAACAAAATATTGTTAATTATTTGATAAATAAAAAAAACCTTTTTTTTTTGTATATACACTTAGGGCAGGATTTTATTAAAGGCATATTTTTTTTCTTCTTAAAGTTTTTTGCAGCAGCAAATTTTTTTAGACATTACCTAGTACATTGTAGAAAAAGTACAATCATATTCATAGAATGTGACAAATTGATATAATTAGTTTGTGCATTATGTCAAATATTAAAGTGTCTAATTTTACTATTTATGCAATGATTTATTATTAACTTGTAAATATAATTAGAATGACTTTAAAATATTTACGAAATTATTTACACGAAGCCGTTTTTGTTTTACTAGTAAGGGCGTTTTGTATACTTTTTGATCTCAAAACTTAAGTAGCACATTATAATCTAGTTTTAACATTTCTGTTATATTTCCTGCCCCCCTGAAGCCACTTTTTTCACAAATTAATATGTCTTAAATACTAAGAAAAGTATAACACGAACAGGTATATATGACTTTAACCAGATTTGCACATAAGAAAAATCTTTAAATGTCAGATTTTGTATACATTTGCAGCGGACCAACAATTTCTATGTCAAAGATGTAATACTGGCGTCACAAGTACATATTAATACAACTTTACACATGACAAAAACACAAAAAATCGTAATCAATATAAATTTACGTTTGTGATGGTTGGTATATATTTAGTAAACATTTTTATATAAAACAATTTCGATATAGGGTATAATAGTAAAATATAGCACGAAAAACTAGATAGACAGTATTAAAAATATACATTGATGTACCAGTATTACTTTCTTTGTCCACCTTTAACATTTATGCTGCTTGACTAAAAAAAAAGTAGAAAATAAATTTGTTACGTTATACGAAAAGGGTAGGTTATATATTACAAAACAATAACAATCATATATTCCTATAAACATAAGAAATACAAGCAATCATCTTGGTTAATTGACCATAAAAATTACAAAAAAAACAATAAACCAATGCGTTTGTTTTGTAAAGAGCTAAAATAACACTCGTCCAAATGTGAATGTTAAACCAAAAGTTTTCTAGTATTGGAATATACGCAACATCGCCATGTGCTTGTACGTTTTCATTGAGACTTGTCGGTTCGGCAACCCGTTCAAAATGCATTCCCGGCTAAAAGGCTTACAAAAATTTTACATTTTGGTTTTTAATAAAACCAGAATTAAAAATTGTTCTTTTGATACAAAATTGCACAACCTAGGCGTAAATGGCACATTTTGTAGATTGTTAATGCGATTGTAAAAGCCTAGTACTTACTCAAAACTTAAACTAATCTTTTTTAAAAGGCTTTAACAGACAACAATAAGTAGCATTTGGCTTAATTACAAAGATTTTACAAGCATATATATAATACGCAAAATGCAGGCAAAATTTATTATCAGTAATTCTATAAGCAAAAACTGTGCTTATACACTCTTTTAAATAACAAAAAAAAAAAAAAAAACTTTTTAAAAAATAATTGTGCTATATTTTTAAACTTCTTTTTTGTAAAGACAATATTCCGGTATATTTTATATTAAAAGTTGTGACTTAATTATGTAATTGCTGATGGGAATATAGCTTTTATTCTATCCTTTTTGTTTGTGTGATAATAGATTTATGACTGCATCCTTAATCTATTTTTTTGTAGTCAGATTTGTTACACTAAAATATTTTTAAATATATTAAATGTAAAAGAAACCAATATAAAGTGCAAACAACATATTTATTTGTTTTTTTTTTTTTTTTGGGTAATTTCACTACCAAAAAGGCGCCTATCTACAATGATAATTAAATAAATATTATGTTAAAATATTAATTTAAGAAGCGTAAAAAAAAATGCATGACCAATATATACTGTTTTGTTGTAATCTTATGTTTTTTATTAAACTTTTGTCTTGAACTAAAATTTTTTAGACCTTTTTTAATAATATAAATACTTCAGAAGCAAATAAATGGCTGGTTTTTTATTAATAAAACGTAAAAAAGCAATTTCTCATTAGTTAGAATGTATAATACCGTCGATTTAGAATAGAACTAGTTTTTTTTTGTTTGTTTTTCGTATCCTTTAATACTTGATTTTTCCGCGAAAAATTCATATAAGTATATTTTAATCAGTTGTAACAAAAATGCGTTTTTATTATTAAAATTGCACTTTTTCTCGTAAAGAAAAAACAAAATAATGTCCTGAAAAATATATACCGTGTTTCTTTGATAGTCTTATTTTAATCATGTGTTAAATTATCAAAAAAAATGTAGTGCATAATATATGTTAATAACATTATATTTTGTGTTTAACGAGTTTTTTTAAAAAAATTGGAATAATTACATTTTACAAAACATTGAACGTTATTTCATTGTAAAATGTTACCTTACTAATAAGTCCAATCTAACATAAAAAAATTGTAAAAATATATAGGCAACCTGATTTAGGTTCAGTCCGCTTACTTTACTTATGAATTAGATTAAGGGAGTGTTTTTGGTTTCGCATATGCATAATTTAATTCCATATGCAAAATCTTTGCGTATGCATAATTTTAGAGCATATTTTTCAAACTGCATTGATGCAGTTTAAAAAATAGGTTGAAATTTCGCATACGTAAAAAAAAAGTGTTTATGTTATAAAAATAATTTTTTATATCTTATTTAATGCGCATTGCCAATTCAACTTTAAATGCGGCCCAAAAAGTTTGCATACACAAACCAAAAACACGTTTTACGTGTAAACAAAAAATTTATATTTACAAACGGCAATTGGTATAAATTCAAGCAAACAAAAAAAGCGTTTTTAGTTTTTTTTTTCTGGAGATTTTCGTTTTATTGTTACTTAAAGATACAAAAAACGTTTTAAGCATACATTGAAATATTAAAATGGTTTTTTCAAGCAATTGTAAGAAAACGTAATTTTTATATAAAAAATAAAATGCAATATATTTTTTACGTTATATTTTTAGTAGTTTTTTTTAGCAACATGTATATTTTAAAGACCAAAAAAGGCTTGTATATGTTTTTGTCATTTTTTTTTACTTTTTTACATAATCTTCAGCTTGTGATTATGTTATAAAAAAACCTTGTTGTTGGTTTACTATATGAAAAAAATGTATAACACTATGCTATAGTGTAAGGATAACACATTGCAACAATGCCGTTTTTTGCGAGCAACAAAGATATTAGCATTGAAAATTTTATATACATTTTTAGCTAAAAAAGTATGGTTAAAAAGAACATTGCAAACAATAAAATTTTCTTTACTTTTTTATTAATAAAAAATATAAATTTTGAATATAAAGTGCTTGTAAAAACATATCTACCAGAAAAAAAAACAAAGAAAAAAATTATTACAATTATTGTGTTTATTGGTAATCATGCATTATCTACAAAACCATATAAAACTTTTTTTGGCTGCACCAAAAATGGTATGCAAAAGTTTTTTATGCAAAAAGCTTATAGATTTTGCAATTTTTGGCTTAAAATATAAGTCTTTTATCATACAATACTTTTTAAGATATGCATTGTCTTACTGCAAAAAAAATGCTTACCTTGTTGCAGTTAAAAAGTTTAACGATGTAGGTTTTTTATAATACTTAAAATTGCTATAAACACGCAATACAAGGAAAAAAAAACTCCCTTAGGAGCAATGCGGTAACAAAAAATATACATGTTTTAAAAATTAGAAAAAAAGTTTTTTATATAAAATTAAACCAAAAACAGTTTATCTTTTTGTAAAAAAACGAATTATGTGATTTGCCGTTCAATTGGTTTGCTTTACAACAAACAACATGTGTATAAAGTGACTGAGTAGTTACAGCGACAATAGAACAATTTTTTTTTCTTTTTGAAGGCAATTTCGGCTTTAAATATAAAAATGGCATGAATAGTCAGCTTACAGAACAAAACAGCCATTTTGGCACAAATGTGTCAAAAAAACATATTTTTTGTTGCAAAAATGTGCCGATTAACCTGGTAGCAATGTATCTACACTAGCTGTATATATGCATGGTAATGAAAGGTAAAAGTTCTGTTTGTGTTTTACAGCCTCGTGACTTATTTTTTAATTTACTAGCCCGCCATAAGCTGCTTACTTGATAGCAAAAAAACATTAAAAAACTTAGCATGGCTTAGCCTAAGTTTACAAGGGTGTACTGTAACGCTTACCCCAACCATATATTTGGCCTTTTAAGGTGTTGATTACACAGTCCGACCAACCAAGAGATATTAACCAATGCACCGCTAATTCTAGCTTTTTTACAGCTTCAATGTAGTTTCTACATGCACTTCAATTAAACAGTAACGTTATACAATAGCATTTTAATTTGCCTCTGCAACATCTATCGTAAAAAAAAATCATCATTCTTTCCTGTATTTTTTTTTTGTTTGCAAAGGCGTATAGATACTTTATCACGATTAAAAAAAACAATTTAAAACTGTTAAGCAGTAGTATATTTTACAATACCTTATAATGTCAATAAAAAAATTGTACTGAAAAGCCGTCACTTAATACTTCAAGGCTTTCTATATACATTTTTTGTATATTGTTAGCTTTGCTGTTAGTTATAATAAGTAATTCTCAAAACATGCAAGTTATTGTTTAAACCCACTCGTGTGCAGCGTAAAATCAAAACATAATAATTATCATTTGTGCCATGCATTTACTTTTTTATGATTTTGTGCACTGCTTATTATAAGAAAGAGGTGTTAAAAGTGTGTTAATGTTATATTAAATTCCAATAGCGTTAGACGAAAAAAAATGCTAGGTAAATTGAGTATCAGGTGCAATTTTAGAGTTTTTTCTAATACATATTTGTATAAAAGATTTTTTTTTGGGGCTAGAACCGTTTTTAGATGTCAACATCTAGAAAAACTTTTATGCCTAAAATATAATTTCTGTTTTTATTTTGCTATTATTTGTGTAAATTTTTATAACATTTTTTACCATTGCACATCACACAAAAAAAACGTCAACTTGCGTATATTATGCTTTAAAATAGTTGTTTATTTTTTTTTTTGCGTATTAAAATATATTATTTTCTAGTGTAAATATTTTTTTTCTGGTAAATGGTAATTGTACCTTTTTAGATCATTATGCAGTTTACTTTTAATATTGTTCATAAATATAGCAAGTATTTATTTTTTGGGTACCGAAAAATATAAAATTCAAAAGGGTATAACCCGTTTAGTTCATAAAAGCAAAATGCAAATGCGCATTAATATTGAAGTAAAATACCAATCTAATACTAAGTACAATTAGTACACAAATTATCTCAATTGTCGAAAAAAATACTCACATAGCTTTATTTTTTTTGTGCCACAATATACTAAAAACAAGCCTTGAACTTGTGTTTGTCGTATATTGAGTATAGTTAGTGTGACCAAGCGTACTTTTCTAAAGTACGGTCCTTTATTTAAACAATAAATTTGTCCTTTTTATTTTCCTGCCCTTTTTTTGTGTTTTTTTGTTACACTTTTTTTTACTGCATTGCTTTTTGTTATACATACCAAAGCCGTAGCTAGAAATATCGAAAGAATCTAACCCTTTATTTTGTTTTAAACCGCGTAAAAACAAAATTTGTTTATGTACATATAGTAATTGGGTATTTTTGCACAAAAGCCAATTAAATTACAAGCAATCAAAGTTTATTTTTAATTATACCTATGCACCAAAGATAACGGCACCATAATTTAGGCGCAAAACATTTTTTGAAAAGAAATGCGTTTCTCTTGCTTTTTTAACTGCAGACTAGCTACGCCTCTGCTAGAAAACCTTAAAATAATGTTAAAGAAGACTTAAAAGTTATTTTGCATATTCATAATTGCTTGTATAACAATGCAACCGATGCGTTACTTTTGCGAATTGGTTATGTAATTTTAAAAACCCGAACTAAAAGACAAAGCGGTTCTTTTTTTGCGCAATTTTATCGATGCGTAATTTAAAATGATCAACCCACACTTTCTTTTTAGCAATATACCAAGAATTTAAAGCAAAAAATTATTAAAACTATAAGAAATTTATTCGTAAAAAATTGTATGTAATCTAAATATAAATAAATAAAATTTTATACGTTCCATATATTAGATTTGTATCTTGTAATATTTACTGGACGTTATTGTTAGCTAGGAATTGATGATATGACCTTGATGACTATAAATTTATATAACTTTAGAAAAAAAGGCAAAGTGCATATAAATAAATAAAATTGTAATATTAAGTCGCAATCGAATCTCAGTCAATGTTTGCTTTATAATTATTGTTATTAATTATATTTAAAATACACATAAGAGCAAAAAATTTTTAAGTCTGAAAAATTTACGATGTACTAACTAAACATGAACTTTGTTTAAAAACATATGGTTTGTGTGTTTTATATACAAGAAAAATGACCGATCTTTTTATTAACCGTTATAAATGCATGGTCCACTGTAGACTTGGGTTTTACATTTGAGTTATATGCTCAAATTATTGACATGCAATAATATACATGATGATTAAAAATAATTCTTGCTGATATAATCTGGTTTTTTATTTACAAAACTTGTAGTGAGTTAATTGCAATATCTATAGATATTGCAATAAATATTGACATTTTACAATTAATTTTATAAAATTCAGTTTTACAAAAATATAGTCTTTTAATAACATTTATTAGTCTCGGATAACACACATCTTGTAGCATTATATTTTTAAAAGCCACTGCTTTTTTTCAGTAAAAAAGGTAAAAGAGAATTAAAATGTTAGGAACCTTGTTATGTAAAATACACAGAAAAATCTACATTGATTGTTGTTTTAATTCTCGTTTTAAAACAGCGTTGTCACATAAAGTGTTATAAGATAAATCATTTGCATAGAAAAATTTAACATAAACACTTTTTTTAGGTACAAATTATTTTTAAAACTATTGCTTTGTGTTTTTAATTTTTTTCAATTCCCCTTTAAAGTACATGTCTATCTTATTTAAAAGTGTTTGGCTGATTTTCTAGTAGATTCATTTGTCTAAGATCGTATTTGGTAATTCTTTACAAAAAATTTGTAACGTTATATATAACAGTCTATTGTTTTTTGTCGGTGTAATTTTTAGTAGTACGGGTTGTATTTTTAAGTTAAACATGTCATAAATACAAAAATTAATAGTAGTATATAAAAATTTTATATATTTTTGCGCAGTAATTAAGTTTTACTAGATACTCTCTATGTTTAAAAAACTAGTTTTTAAAAAGACAAGATATTTTTCTTTGCAAAAAAGCTTACAAATAACTTTTATTTTTATGTGCCAAGATCGATTGTGACCAATAGAAATTGGCGCAAAATTGTAGACGTTAAAATGCAAACAACTCAAGTATTGTTGCACATATGTCGATAAATTGCAAGACACGTTAAATAGAATAATAAGTAACAGTTTGAAAATCAATTTTCGACATTAAAAATACATGTTTATATTAGTAACTTTTTGTGACACTATTATACCTAAACCCTACTTTATCCATGTATTTTTCCACAAAAATTAGTAATAAAATGACAAAATTTTAAGTAATAATTTCTTGTATGATTTTTTGACCCCATTTTTATCTAGTATTTTTTTCAAAAAAATTTACTTTTTTTTTGGCTCTTTTTTCGAAAAAAATCTGGTCACACTAAGTATAGTTGTATATAATATAACCTTTTATGTTGATTTTTTTTTGATTGTAAAAAGAAATGTTATTTATACCACTTCCCTGCCAATATAAATAAAAATCATTACACAAAAATAGCATAAATTCTAAACAGTATCTTAAATAATGGCATTGTAGTAAATTTAGAGTATGGACAAAATCACGTTTTTTTTTTACGAAAAAAATTTGCAGAATGAATATTTATTGTTGTTTTATTTGAAGGTTTTTTGTACTGAAAGCCAGCACTTATTTTAGAAAAGAAGCTCGTTTAATCCTCGTCATAGAAAATCTTTTGAAATAATGACTAAAAGTTATCTTCGCTAAGAAAAAAACTTAAATAAATTATCATCGTTATTATGAAAATAAGCGACTGCTAAATAGTCATTAAGACATACATAATGACAGCTTTGCAAAACGAGTAAAACAATTTGGATTGACTATTTTGCGATTGCAATTTTTAAGATCTATAATATATCGAATTTTAACTGTTTTGGCTTTGGTCAAATCCTTACATTAATAGTCTATAGTATAGTATATTTTTGCGTACTTGGTATACTTATAAAACTTTGCAGCTCTTTTTAAATTTCAACTCTTTTTGTTCCTAGACTACACTCCTTTATAGAGAAAAAAGCATATATATTTTTTTTTTTTGCAAAAGTAAAGCAGACTCTTACACACAATCTAGACGTATCTCTGTATTCATCATATTTTTTAATTATGAGATATACATTGCAATGTTTTTTTATTGTTGTAGATTACAATTATAATATAAAAGTATATTGAAAAAGCGTTTACGTCTGACTGATATTATTTTTTTTAAAATGTAACAGCTATCTCATCTTTATGAAAGTTTATACTGTATTAGGCGTAAATTGGGTGTTCTAGATTTGGTTTACCATAATTTGCAATTTGAGTTTCATAAATCAACTCGAATATGATTTAATTTTTTATAATTAAATTTTAAAAGGCATCCTATGCTAGTACAATAATTGCCAAACATAACAAAAAAAAAAAAAGTCAAAGAATTTTCTACACAAAACGCATAAAGTATGCATACGTGTTGTATTTTGATAACCTGTATAGGAAGGTGTAAGTAAAGAGAAAAAAAACGTGCGAAATCATTTTTGACAGGGATGTATTCTCTGCAGTGTGCAAAATTCATACAACATATTTATAACCTACATGTAAGAATGTTTATGCATTTTGGACTTAAAAAACGTGAGTCTTGCACACCTTTATTTAATCTTATCAAGTATTAGATTTTTTGTTTGTTTTTGTTCCATAGTATTAATATGATTTTTTTAATAAGGCCCAGTTTGCTTTCAATGGTTTTATCGATAGCGTTGCAATAATATTGCATCTATTCTACTTATTTTATCGTACATTGTTATAGTAATTCAATTTATTTTAAATTGAAGACATCTTAAATATTAAAATGAACTGTTTTTATATATCATGAGGTAAAAAAAGTCTACGGATTAGTTAAATAGTTATTCTTGTATATAATAGAGGCGACATATTTATTGTACGATTAGTTACAAAATTCTTTACTATAAAAAAGATGAAAAACGTTATTGCTTGAATATGGAATAGATGTGCAGAGTATCTTAAGCTGGTTTTTAATATAAGAAACAAAAAAAAAAATATTGCAAAGTGGAAGAACCAATGTACCTTTGATATATAAAAAAAATCATAGGAGAAGTTCTGGTAAATTTTTAAGTATGATGTACGGCAAACACAAAAAAGTCCTCACATTACAACAATCTCGTCTATTTTTTCCTTTTTATAACAAAGGGAACGCAAATGTTTTTTATTACAAAAATTAGACACTTGCAATTTTTCAGACATGTTTTTGTTGCATGTCGCGACTCTTTTTGTCTTTACTAACCATGAGCGCAAATAATTGGCATAGACTATATCAAAAACGGTATAATCTGTAATTGTCTTGGCATATTAAGAAATCAAACTAATTTAAACTACGATTATTTTTTTGTAATTGTAGGAATTTACGAAAAAATTAGATAAGATATAAAAACTTGCAAAACCATATTATATAATTTTCTAATGTATACTAGTTATTTAGAAAGTCGGCACAAGTCATTTTGTATCCTAACGAAAAGTATAAGGCAAAAAAAAAACCATATTGCTACATATAGATGCACATAGTGTTATTTTTTATAAGATTCGTGAGTTTGTAAATGTATAGAAATGTTTGAAAACTCAAAAAAAGTATACAAAAGTACAAAATTTTTTACTACGTTTTATTGTTGTTAAGAATACATTATGCACATATAAATTACTAGTGGATAAGTCTGTATTTTTGTTTTTAACATATAACAAATGCATTGGTTAACATATGTACTTTTATTTTCCACACAAGTACAATTTATCAAATAAATTTGTCGCACACTGTAAAAGTATTTTGTTTTTCACTCTTTGCTTATTTATTATACAAACTACAAAATTTACAAATTAAATTTCTTTTATAAAATGGTTAAATGCAAAAAATTCGCAACAACGATATCTTTTTTTTGTTAAGTAGTAATTTCTTATCAGTAATAAAAGAACCATTCATTGGCTTGTAAATATTTACAGAAGACAGTTGTACTTTTGGGGGGCGGATTTACTTTTAAGGGCCCGGGAGTCCTTTTTTTAGGAACTTCTTTTTATAAATGTAAAAAAAAATTAATATGCAGTGTTTCTTCTTGTAGTTGATTTCTATTGCTGTTTATAAAATTTCTGTTAAGCTTAATTAAACATGCAAAAACAAAATATCTATTTTTTTAACCGTATTTCATTAAAATTTAGTATGCAAAAACAAAACCTTATGACAAGTTGTACACAGAATGCGCAGATAATTACTGTTGTGGCATAAAATTGTACTGTATTTTGTATAAGGATGGCAAAAAACAACTTTTAAGATTATTTAAAATTATGACTAGAAATTTACGGTATGTTGCTATTTGTATAATAAAAATATTCTTGTAACTAAGTATGTAGATAAGTGCCTTAGGCCGTACAAAATATAATCTTATAAGCCAACGTAAAAACGTTTTTTTTACAAATTTTGTTCGTAACCAGCGCATGACCCCAAAAAAAAGGAAAAAAAATATAAAAAAAGATCTAAAGACATTCCATACTGAAAAGTCTTAGCAGCAACATGGATAGTAAATATTTTAGCCAACGTAACAGTACGTCTTATAACACATTAAACAATCACAGATAAACTTGCAACGAACAACTGGTTTCTGTACGCATTTTTCAAGACAAGCTTTCGCAAAGTACATAAAAAAATGTTAACAACGACAATAATTAAAATATCAGTAGATTTTGACATTACAAAGCTAAAAAAACAGTTTTATTTTGTTTTTTTCTGTAATTGAAAGAACTTTGGTTTGAAATGTCTTGATTTTGGTGAGCAAGGTTGCACTCACACTGTAATATTAAATACGTGCCAAAAAAGATATATAGTAAAAAAAGCTTTTGCTTTCGTTTTGCCAAAGTAACATTATACCTATTTAAATGCTGTTTGTTGTAATATTAAACGCTTTTTTACTTTACCTAGTCTTGTATAATACATTTCTAAAGAATTAGAAGTATAAAATGCGATGAAGGTAAACATCAAAAGCACGCAATTTTAATTTGTTAATATTGCAATTTCTACTTTTGTGTAAAATTAATGCTATTTTACTATAAAAATTATAGCAAAATCGTCTTTACACATTAATTCGTATCTAGTTTCACAGTTTTGGTTGATTTTGCAGTAAATAATACACAAAAAAACACTTGAAAAATTTATTATGTTTGTACATTAAAAAATTTTTTGATCAAAATGTTGACATTTATATAAATTGCAAACACAACGGTCACTGCATCTAGCTGTTTTTTGGCATAAAAATCTAGTTAGAAGTATTTTTACAGACCCTTTTAGCCAGATGTTTCACATAAAAATGCCGCCAGTGCCTCTTTCTAATCCAAACGTGTGTTCTCATACCGTAAGATTTATGCGAAATTGAATTTATTTGTTTACTATAAAAAAACACTAATTATACAAACTTGTACACTGTTTGTTAATTTTGAAATGCAAAATGCAAGTGAGCTCCAAACCATGTAAATGTAAAAATGATCGGTTGAGAAATGAGAAGGATTGTTCTTGTTGCAAAATCGAATGATAAAAAGAGTATAGTACCTGAAAGACAGTAGGCCTTTTTTTTACATTATAAAAACGATTTTTAATGTTTATAACCGTTTGTTTTTTTTGCAATAGTTTCAGTTTTTGTAAATTATAGCAGTTCGAACACAAATAAAACATATATGAAATGTAGAATATAGTATAGAAAGTTTGCTGTACATTTGGTATATACTAGGGTTTTATATAAAGATTAGTGGTGTTGTGGTATTTTAAACTTGGCGATTATTTTGCTGCTCTACATATTTTAAAAGCATTGGTACGTGTATATATATCGAAGGCATATGTAAATGACAGCCTAGTTTTTTATAAAATTAATAATACCGAAAAAATTATTCATGGTGGATGAAGTTTTTGTTATAAGTAAGGAGTCAAAAAATTGCAAACCAATAAAAAAAAACATTCTATTGCTTTAAAAGATTTTTTTTTTGCATAAAACGTGGCAAAAAGAGTTAAATCTTGTTTGAAATGTATTTTTTTTTGCAAAAAACCTGTTATGTATATACCTTTATAAGTATTTGTACATTTGACAGGTGTACTCAATATTAAAAACGCTTTCTAATTATAAAATTTATGTAAAAAATTATTTAAATATATTTTATTTTTTTTTAGTTTGTATTACGGTCTACTCTAAGAGGATGTAAGTCATTGTTTAGACAACAATAAAGAGCGTTGACAAAAAAAATATTATCTGCATACTTAAAACAATCATTGCAAATTGATTGCCTATTGAACGTTTTAACGTTGGTTTTTTTTCAAAGCATTGTTTTTATTTTAACTGTTTATTTTTTATCGTAAAGAAATGCGATTAAGTTATAACTGTATGTTTCAAATGTTTACGGTATTATTTGTAAACTATTTTTTGTGTATTTTTGAGCTTGGTTTTACGTTTTTGTTTGGTTTACAAATGCTGACATTTAAGTCGGTTTTATACATAAAAAGCTTGCCAACAAATATGCGTTATTTAAAAATACAAAAGTTTACCGTTAAACTAGCCATAAAACAATTTTTAAACATAGAAACTCGAAAAAAAGACCTTTTTAAAAAAAATATATAGTAAAAAACACACGTTCATTTTTTTTGATTTTCTTTTAATTATACTATATTACTATCTTAGTATGCGATACTAGGTTCATTTTTTTAAAAAAGAAAAACAAAAAATTGCAGTTTATGCAATAAAATCTATTTGATTTGACATTTGGGATGTCTGTGCTATAATTCTAGTAATTTTTCTAGTGTTATTCTCTCTTATACTTATATTAATATTATATTACTTATTCACAACTGCTTTAGATATTATAGTGTGTAATATCTAAAACTAGCGGATTTTATTTTTAAGACCTTTTTATTGTAAAGAAATTTTCAATATTTATAAAAAAACGTCAATTTTGTTTACGAGCTAAGCAATGATGCAATAATGTTCGTATTTGTTTTCTCATTCAAAACACACTATTTTTTGGTTAAATCTTAGAAAATATAAAAAAATTGATATAACAAAGTCCAGGTTCGCTAAAAACGATGTTATGACCATATGGTGAATAGTTTTTGTATAAAATAAATTCATTGCACTTTAATTTGCAAAAAAAACAAACGGTATGCTTTTAAACTGCTTCAATCTACAATAATTAAAAATACGGCAAGTTTTTATCTACAAAGATGCTATTGAACACTGTGCAGATGTTTCATTATTTGTATATTATGTCTCTGTACAAAAATTTAGGTAGATTTACTTACTACTGAAAAAACTTCAGTTTTTTTAAGTTTTGTTTGTTCTATAACAAGTAAATGCTATTTTTCATCCATATTTAACATCGGATTATAATTATATTTTATTTTTTTAGCTGCATATCTTAGCGATCTACAATTATGCATATTTTTGTGTTTTTTAAACTAAAAATTGTGTAAAAAACAGTAATCATTTGCTTTCTGTAGAACTTTACAACTATACAACTTATTATCGCAAGTTAACCGGCCAAATCAAGCTGATTGCTTATTCATAAAACGCCTGCGCAACTTGTTCTGCTATTTTTTAAAAGGAACGTCTTTTTCTTACAAATACAAGAATCCAGAAAACCGCTTTGGCACAATTTTTTGTGTTTTTATATATATTTAAAAAGGAATATTGTTTTTACAAAACATAAAAAACAGAAAAAAACATATTTATGTATTATAAAAAATATCTAAATATTATTTTTTAAAAATTGATATGTAATCGCCCAATAAACTAAAAAAAACTTTGCAAAACTAAACTTTTCGTATCACAAAGAATTTTGTGTATATACATATATCAAATGCAAAACGTTAAAATCAGTTTTAATACTGATAGTTAAACATCAAAAGTCATAAAATATAAATATCTTCATAAATCTTTTGTTGTACTATTAGACACAACATTGTCTAACGCATTTTTCTGTTTTTTGATTTATGTTTATTTAACTTTCTTTTTTAAATTTTTGATCTAGATTCTATAAAAAATAAAGATACATTTTTGTATAATTCGAGCGGCTTTACAATACAAATAATATTAATTTTCGGGATTATAAAAGGTACAATTATTGTGCATATAAAATACTATGACAAGGACGTATTTCAATTTAATGTACGGGCAAAAAACACCGTCATGCTAGTTCTAATTACATATGCATACACTAAAAATACTGTGGAAGTTCTATTTATCTACTGGTTTTTATACATCTACCTTTTGATTCATAAATACATAGTACTGTAAAGAAATCTACAAGACATTGATATGGTAATAATAGAATATATATATTCGATATAAAAATGAGTATTTTTTCTACTATTGAACCATATATACTTTTGTACTTTAAGTAATTTAAAATTGTTGTCAAATAAAGCAAAGATTAACGATAAATTTAATACAAACACTTATTAATTTTTGTTTTAAAACATAAGAGCTGTAACAATTATTTTTACGTTGTGCAATATATTGCACAAATAAAGCGCAAACGAATGCTGCTACTTACCCTCTTGTTTTTCTAAAACAAAAAAATAAATATTTGTATTTTTTAAAGAAGTAAAGCAATTCAGGTATTGACATTTAGACAGAAAAAAACGAATTGGTTTAATTAATTGCTTTTTGTACACAAGATAATCCCTAGAAACTTTTTTGGCTCGTTTTGCTTTTATAATAGTAGCGTAGCCAGGTTTTATTTCTAAAAGGATAGTCAGTGTTTTATTCACAAAAAAGGCAAAGACAACTAAAGACATGAAAATCTTTTAGTTGTTTAGATTTGTAAATATTTTTTCGAATTTTAGAATATGGTTAAAAAAAAATTATGCACACAAAAGACCCCCCTTAGAAGAATCCCTACTTATTTTGTTTGTATGAAGTGGGTTTGAACCGTCACTGCCATGTAAATACTACGCTGCTGGTCTTCTCTTTAAGAAAAAATGCACTGTGTAAAGGGTATAATAATATTAATAAACACAGGCATAACGGTATGTATTGACTTGTGTAGTATGATATATCAATATTTAGATATTACAATTAATATGCTATTAGAAAAATTTTGCAAGAGCGCATAAGAATTTTACTGAAATGGAATACAAGAACATTACAAAATAAACAATATTTTTGTGTACATGTATGTGCCGCATATAGTTTTACCGTTTTTTTATCTAAAGTACTATATTTATAGAAATTAAAAAAATAATGACGTGTAATCCGTCCAACAAAAACATCTAGACGCCTAAAAACCGAAAAAATACAATACAAAGGCGTATAATATACAAGAGCGTCATTTTATCTTTTTTTAGCAACCAGTGTTGCAAAGATGTGTTTTTTATGTGGTGAGACCTTTTTAGTATATTTTTTCGGTGTTTTTAATTTACAATTCCAATAAAAGTAAATTAAATAAATAAAATTAATTCACAGTTGTGCTTAATTGATCTTACTTAATATGGCTAGTATGTAGTAGTATTCAATATTTTGTATTTACATTTTCTAAAAAAGTTTTTGGCACATTAAACAAGGTAACTAAACACGAAAAAAAACAACGTAAATACTAATTTACAAAAACGTTAAACGCTTTACGCGTTCTCAGTGATAAGGTTACGTCCTGACTTTTATTACCCTTTGTTCATAAAGCATATGTACTGAAAATTTTTAAGCGAATAAAAACTTGCAAAAAAAAAATAAAAAAAAAATAAATAACGGAAGATAAGAAATATATATAATTGTGTAATAGCCAAAAAACCTTTTCTGTAATATAAAAAAATTAAATTAGTTTTCACTTTAAATTATTACAAGAAAAATATAAGTTGTTAGATTTTTTATTCTCTATTACATAGATATTAATACCTGGTTCGATTTTTTGTTATAACAGTTATTACAAGCTGGCGCTTTATTCCGCATATATTTGTATATTTGTTATTTATTTAGATCTAATATAAAAAAAAAAAATTCAGCTGTTTTTAATATATACACTAGGTACAATAATTCACAGTTGTAAGAATAAGATCATTCGACAACAAAAAAGTTCTATTTTGGACCGCTATTAAAACTAAATTGTTAAGTTTAAATGATATGATATTTACGGTACGACTAAGATTTACTATAATTTTGTAGAAAATTTTCTGCATAATGGTATTTAAATAATGATTTGTTTACGGCTAATTTTACCTTTTTTACGATTACTTGTAGATTTTTTTTTACGGTGTCAACATTTTTATCAAAAAATGACCAGGACTAATATCCAAAAAAATCAAATAGTCATTATATTGTTTTCAACCGTATGTCTACAGACCCTGCTTTTTTTGTGTATTGCAGACGTTTTCTAGTTTAAAAAATAAAAAGCATTATTGTATTTGTATGTATGCACGTGCTTTAAGAGTAAACGTTAACTGTATAGTATTTCAACGGGTATGTAAGTCTTTTTCTATGTTGACCCTTGTATTTTTTATGCAGAAAAAGGCCTAGAATAACAAAATACGTCGTTATAAAATCATAGTTTCTGTTTTCTTTTAAAAAAAAATCACTTACAGATATAAAATATAGTTGCATGAACTCTTTGGCTGTTGATAACAAAAATAAACAACAATCATAAAATCCGTATTCATTATTGTTTACTAGATGACACTATAAAAAAACAATCAGGAAAAAAACAATTCTCATTGTTAACAGGTTTTTTTTATGTAGTGTATTAAATTTTTGTAAAACGCATTGACGTTCTAGTTTTTATAGAGTTTAACATACAATAATGCGCCATGTCTATTTGTTGGCAACAAAAAAAAAAAAACAATCGCACTAATTTTATGCCAACTTGCGCACATAGACATGGTAAAATGAGTCTAATCTATAATTACAATGCAATTTTTACTCCTAAAAATACATTCATATAAAATTGACGTTTCACCACTATTGAACTTACAAGAGAAGTATGATACTAGATTATTGTATAAAAAACGGCTACAAGTTCATTTTGCATTGCACGCAAAAACATGCCATAAAGCCTGAAAATGGATTGAGTAAAAAAAAAATGCACAGCGCGCGCAAAATTTAAATACATGCAAAAAATAAGTCTAACCAAATAAAAATATGTCATATGTTTACCAGGTCGATGTGTATCTCGTTGTGCGATTTTAAACCTGTATAGTAGGTTTAAAAAGTGTTTTTCTAACACGTCTAGAGTTACAAAATCAGGTTCAAGCTGTCTGATTGAATATTCCGTGTCTCGTACAAAATTATTATTTTTACGATAACATCATACGT
The DNA here is from genome assembly GCA_034694785.1 of Agrenia bidenticulata. Taxonomy (NCBI): domain Eukaryota; kingdom Metazoa; phylum Arthropoda; class Collembola; order Entomobryomorpha; family Isotomidae; genus Agrenia; species Agrenia bidenticulata. The sequence continues at coordinate 2,788 of JAQFYM010002020.1, read as the reverse complement.
TTTTTCTTGTTACATAAATTGTTTTATCGCAAATTTGCATCTGTATCGTCTAAAAAAAGCAACAAAAAATTTGATATGCGGTTGGTGCATATCTGCGGTAAAGCTGTGCAAAATGAAGAAAACATATACTATTTTTAATACATAGTTTTTTTTTTATATTTTGATGTTAGTTATTTTTTCAAAAAAAAATAATTTATTACCATGTAGATTAATATATTTAAATTTATCACGATAAAATAATACGACATTTGGCTAAAAATTTACGATAATCAAGCACGTAGATAAAAACAAAAACTGTTCTAGTCATCGAGTTGTAATAAGTAAGATGAATGTACATATACCACTTTTTTTACAATAAATAAAAAAGGTATATAACAAAACGAACATACCTACAAATAGCGTCATTTCTGCAGTATGTACTGTGCAGTTAGTAACATAAAAAAAGCTGTATTGAAAAATATTGAATAATGCGGTTGTTTACTTTCACAAACATTAAAAAATTTATTTGTACATATGAGCAAATGTATGCACCTTTAGTATGATGAACTCATAATTCATCAATAAGAAAACATGAAAAAAGTAGAAATATAAATATAAATATCAAACATTTTATAGGAAAAACAAACTATCTAGGAAATGTTAAAACAAGAATTTTAAAAACGTGAGCAGTACAACGGCGTGGCTTTGTACAGACAGCAACAATTTGTGTCACGTTTTGTTGCATTGTTAACATATTTACTTGTCAATTAGTGCAAAAGCTTGCTAAACAGGTAATACTTTACGATAAAAATTCATAGTTTTTTTTGTATTTTAGATTGCAAAGTAGCAATATTAGAGCTACCTAGACAAAAAATTTCTAAAACTGTATCTAAATAAGTTGCTTGATGCACAAAAAATTGTATCAAATGTCGTTTTGTGTAATTACTGTTAAGAATAACATTTTAATTGTATAAATATGTTTAAAAAAGATATACGTTTGCCCCTTAAAAAACGTGTTGTGAAAAATGACAAAAGAAAGTATTACAATTAAAAGCGCGAAATTTTTTTTTTTTCTTAGAGAATTTGTTTATTAAGTTCTACAAAACCATCTATTTCTGTTTACACCATTTAACAGAAAATATAACTTTTTTGTAGTGTATGTAATTGATTGCGTATTTACATAATACATTTTACACGTTACTTTAGAATAACAGTAGTGTAAAAGAATAGTAAAAAATTATATGTTTTTCTAACCTTATTAGAACTTTTAAGCGCAAAATCATCTCTGTGGACTTGAGTACATGCGCTTGTATCTTTTCATTTTGCAAAACATAATTTTGTGCACGACGCGCACCAAAGTACCGATATGCAAAAATGCATCTAAAAAGAGGCTGGGCAATCTATTAGTTTTTTATGTTTGTTTATCTAAGATGGAACAGCTATATTTAAACTAACACGACCCTATAAAACATGAAATGATGATTAAGATTGCTTGGTTGTTATAAATAAAAATTTCTGTAATGATGATACAGTTGCTTTCTTTTGACTTGCAAATTAAAACAATAGTTTTTTACATTTGAATCTATAACTTACACGCTATAAAATCCTTTTTTCTATATAACCGATTGTTTTGAAAAAACTGTATACTGTTCACTCTTAGTTCAAAAAAGAAAAAAATAAAAAATTGGGCATATATCAAACGACAGCAGTTCGATTTAAACAAGTATACATGCTACTTATAACTACAATATTCTGTAAAAAAATATTTTGTATTATAAAACATAACGACAAAATTGTATTTCATTATTTAAATTTACAAGACAAAACTGCTAGAACTCGCTTTAATAGATTTTTTAGTTAAGAAAAGTAAGTACAAAAGATTACAACAGTTTTTATACATTTACAATACAAATTGCTAATATTTAATATGCTTGTATCCGTATTATGAGGCAGAATACTAGAACATAGTATACTGTTGTTACTATATCGATTATTTACAATTTGACAAAAAAATACTAGTGAAAAATACTATACGAAGACAAAACATGAGTAAAAATAATTATTAACAAGATTATGACGCATGTATAACTCTTATATATCTAAAAACTTTTTTAGCACATAGTCTTGGCTTATTATTATTCTTACAAACTATAAGATTTAAATGATGATTAAATAGTGTTTTATTATTTTTTAAGTTTTTTTTGCGGTTGCCTTAATTTATAGATGTATTTCACTAATGTCATTTTCTGATAAAATTTTGGCTTTTTAAGTGATTTTATACACACATTTTATAGACTAATTGCATTTATCTATGCAAAAGTTTTTTTTCAAATACTAAAAAAGCGCGCTTATTTTAAAAAAAAACACTTTCTAAACATTCATGTAACTAAGTATGTAATTTTAAAATTGATTAGTATTGCAAAAATTTATAATAAAAAATATAAAACTTAAAAGTAAAAGTTGAAAACTAACGTATTTAATAACCTGCAAAAATGTTATTGCTTTTTTTTTTTTTTCTTTATAGGTTAAATTGCTATATGTAAAGTTTTTGATATACTGTATCACATATTTTACATGACAAAAGTAAAAACCGTTGCAATAAAAAACGTGGGTGCATGTTGATTTTACAAGTATATGTTACTTTTTTAAAAAAAAACTTTATATTAAAAAATAACTTTAACGGCCTTAAAACGTCAATATACAAAAAATTTCAACTATTAACATACCCTCATTGCATATGTAATGCAAAAAGTTCAATATGGCTTGATCCTTTAAGATTTTTTTTAGAATGTTAAAACGAACATAACCA
>JAQFYM010002019.1:0-26717 GCA_034694785.1 Agrenia bidenticulata | reverse complement strand
TGTTAAAAAGTTTTTTAATGTAATTTTTTGTAGTTTGTTTGTTTTTTAATGTGTTTTTGACTCAATTTAAAAAAAAAAACTGCGTTTTAGCTATTTAAAATCGGTTTGTTATGAAATGCACCGGCGGTGCGTTTAGCTCTAGCTGTTTAGTTTTTTTTGAGCAATGTAAATTAAAGTCTTTTAACTTCGACATTTTTTTGACTATTAGTTATATCATTGTATTTTTGCGAATGGACTCATGGTCAAAACGATTAATGTCTATATTTAAAGGCGCCAATAAAACAAGTTAAAAATCATCAATTTAGATTATTAAAAAAATATATGCAAGCAACAATATGTGTAATGACTAGAGGTTAAGCATCAGACGGACCGAATCAGATCGGACTGAACCGGACCGGACCGGAAAATTTGTGTTAATAAACAAAACGGACCGGCAAACAAACCGAACCGGAAGACCGGACCTTAACAAGATGCGTTTATAAAAAACAAAAAACTTCAAGTTTTTCACAATACGACCAAATTCTGTGTGTAACTGGACCTGACTGCGGTCAGATCAGGTCAGGTCTGGTATGGTCCGGTATGTTCTGGTCCGGTCAGGTCCGGTCCGGTCTGATCTGGTCTGCTCCAGTCTATTCCGGTACGGTCCGGCCAAGGCCGGTCCATGCTTGTCCGGTACGGTCCGTTCTGGCCGGTTCGGCCCGGTCCAGTGCAGATCTCTAGAATATATGCGAGATCCGCACTAGACCGGAAAAAACCGAACCGGACCGGACCAAACCGGACCGGGTTGGTTCCACATGGATTTTGGGGTCTAGTGCAAATTGGATCTATTTTTTTTTCGTATTTTGTTGCGTTTTTGTTCTTCCGGTCCGGTCCTTGTTGCCGGTCTGGTATGGTCCGGTCCGGTTTTTTATTTTTTAAACAAATTTTTCGATCCGGTCTGATGTTGACCTCTAGTATAGATTCTAATACAGCATAATTTATCTTTTTTTTTTGGCGTGTAAAAGACTTCAATCATGAAACTAAAAAAACACGAAACAAAAAAAAGCCGGATTTAAGTTTTATACGTAAGTAAACGCGATTTCTGTAAGTTTTATAATTGCTCTATGCACCGAAAAAATGCAAAGTTTTTTTGTTGTCGATTATAAAATGCTATAAAAATTTGTGTTAAATAACAAAATTCCAATTTTTTTACACAAAATAACAATATTTCCTATTTTTGTAGTATAAAAAACAATATACTTCTTATTTAAAAGAACAAATTCTAAAAATTACATAATTAGTAATACATATTTTATAAAGAACGACACAAAAAAGCCTTAATTTTTTAATGCAACTAGCAAGCAATATAAAATCAGACACTTTTTATAGATTATGAGAAAATGGTAGGGGTTTTTATACACTGAACACACCATGAAAAAGTCACCAAGATAAGTAAATTTTTGCCTATTATTAGTTTACTTTTATTTTTAATTTATATTTTATTTTCTTATTTATAGTATTAGTAGTACATCTAAACCAGGCAAACATATTGCTATTTTTTACAAATTCAGACTAAATTGCTTTTTAGGCGAAAATAAGGACAGTTTTTTGTTGTTTGTATAAAATAAAAAATTTATTATTGCGTTCTGTGACAAAAATAGGGTATTTTAGCACACTATGGTAATAATAGATATACAAATACTTTTAAAATACATTTTTAGACAAAAAATTATACCAACCAGTATTTTGTATAAAAAAACTTGTTGAAATGTATAATCGTAAAATCAGTCCATTATGTGACTAGAAAAAGCATTAATTAGCATCATAAAAAAGAAATTGAGCTTTTGGTTTTTTTGCAATCCCATCGGGGCTTGACGTTAAAATTACACATTAGAATAAGCAACTTAATCGTAGAAGTAAGTTCTTTCATGAATTTGCCTCGGCTTACCAGTAGCGTAGCTAATTTTTTTTTTCTAGGGCTAGCCAGTTTTTCGGCGAAATATGGCAATAACGATATTTAAATCGTAAAAATCTTAATTATTTTTCACGAAAATTTTATTTTTAAAATTTCTAAATTTAGATTTTTTGACGATAAAAACCTGCTCAAAAAAGCCCTTTGCCCCTTTAAATTCGGGGGCTTCTGGTTTCTATGGAAGGGGCCTTCCTACTTGGCTGAACTACTGCGGCTAACTTTTAAATGTATACGTTACATTAAATTTCAAGATAATTCTTTTTTCTTGTACAAATGTGTATTTAAAAAATACTATAATTATTCCTAAAAAAACAGTTCTTTTATAATAAAATAAAATTATAAAAAACAAAAAATATGTACAAGGATGTAACCCGGACGTGCTTTTTTACATTTCTCGGGTTTTGGGTCGGGTCGGGTTTGGGTTTTTTTTTCGAGTCAATTTTACAAAAGTTAGCCTAGGTAATAAATAACATGCAAATATAATAACAATACTATGATTTTGTTGCAATTTAAAATATCTGAATGTTACGCAGACGTGTAAAAATTGTTTATAGTAACTGCGTATCTACTAACGACAACTGATTAACGAGATTTGCAATTTTTTTTTCGTTATATTCGCACATATCATCAAGTAAATATAAGACAATAAAAACACTGCCCATGAGTTTTTTTAGTCAAAAATATATACGTCTCAAATATCAGATATAGCATCTGGCCCACAAATATGTCTGAAACTTAAAGTGCAACAATGAAAGAAGATTTTATTAAAGAAGAAGTATGGTTTTATCTTTTTTTTTAAATATATATATTTTTTTAAGCTTGGCATTAAAATGGATGTTTGTAAAACGTTAAAAAAATTTGGATGTAGTAAAGCTTCGGCATTAACTATGTATTGAAAGAAATTATAACATGCATAAACAACGTAAGTAACCGTATTAAATAATATTTAATTTATTTTTGTATATGATCTTAAATAGGTATGAATTGGCTTTAGTGCTATCAAACATATATTTTATTGCAAGTTCTGTGTATTTGCATATTTTTATAGCAGAATGTTACTTTGTAAATAATTTACATTTTCTGCTTTTTTTTTACAACAAAATAAACGTTAGGTTATAAATGGGGCAATGCAGTCTAATCCTGCATTAAAATTGACTTTGGCAAACATAGCTTATTTATTTAAAATTTCTTATAATCATTTGTATATTTTATAATAAAAAACTATTGGAAAAATATGTCTTTTAAAATTCGATATTGTATTTTTATAATCTTTTTTTACTTCTTCTAAAAAAAATTAGACTTTACCATGACTTGTACCCATGGAAGGTGTCTTGTGCTATATAAGTATAGCATTGATTTATGATGGCAAAATAATTTTGGCGTCGTAATGTGTTTGACGCCTGTTGATGTAAAAGTATGCAAGCTACAGAAGCCCCGGCTATAACATGCGCAGAAATTTTTTTGTTATGGTTTAATTTTCAACTAAAAAAATGAATGCAAACCAGCGTTGGTTTTCCACATCAACACAGAAAGGAAACCCGGGCACCCGGTAGGTTTTTAAATCCCTTCCGGGTTTCGGGTCGAAAAGGGTATTTTGAACCGATTTTCTGGGTCGGGTTCGGGTCGGGTTACACCCCAAAATATGTATGTCCAAATTTTTATTTGTACATAATTATATGTATATATACTAAATATTGTGTGTAATGTGTCGGCTTAGTATGTATACAAAGAGACATATAACTAAGGCGGATCATTAACGCAGTAAAAAACTGCGTTTTGCTGATACTTAAAACAAAAAAACTGCAAAAAACTGCCTTTATAATTTTTTACTGCAGGCAAAAATATTATAAGTTATGAAAAGAGTATGGTTCATTGTATACAGATATTTTTGTATAATCTGCCAAGTTAATGTTTTAAATGCTTGTAAAATATAGTTTATGGCGAAAATCTCTTATTTTGAACGCAGTAAAAACTGCCATTAAACCGTTAAAAAACTGCGTTTATAAGCATTTTACCTGCCATTTCGCAAAAAAACTGCTCTTGAACCGCCCTGTTAATAACGCCTACTGTTACAATTTACAGGAAAAAAAACTAAAAGGCATGATATAACACATTTTGCGCATCATAATAAATGTAAAAAATAGTTGATATTTTATCTTACTTTTACTTTGCTGTTGGCAGATTTATGTTGTTCTCAAATAAATGCATATCTCTGTATTCCTTACATATGAGACCAAGGGGTACGTACTTATCAATTTATGTATAGTCAATCCGCGAGATTTTAATTACAAAAAGATGAATAAAAACTGTAAAAACCACAAATATAGTGATATCGTATGAGAAAAAGCAATACATTGGTAAACTCAAGTAATTTCTTTCCTGAAATAAAAAATGACTTTACAGATGCTTTGCCAAAGTAGATGCTAATCAAAGAGGCCTCTAGTAAATCTATATAATTTTTAAGTAAAAATAAATTAATAGTAGCTAAAAGACTATAAAGATCATTTTTAAAAAAAACTGATATTATGTTTGCTTGAATAACAAAGTAAATTAATACAATTTGTAAAATATGTATATTTTTCCTTTAATTACTACAAATAATGTTTAGTAGAAAATGGCCTGATAAATAGCCCATAAAAAAGCATCACACCAAACTGAATTAAACAGTAGTAATTTACCAGCAAAATTAATTTTTTTGACATTAAGTATTCATTCGCTTTATTTTTTGCAAAGAAGTCTTTGCCTTTTTTTTACGTTTTTCTGTGTTTCTGTATATATAACCATATCACATTGACGTTTTTTAACAACTTTTTTTTGAAAGTATAAAATACAGTTAAATCGCTCAAAACCGACACCCGATACACAAAACGTAGTTGACATCATATATATGCAGTTATTGCGCATGTTTGCATAGTTCAATGTTATCCGGCATATGTGTGGGTGACTAAAATTATATCTCATTTGAAAAAAATACATAATTAAAAGAAAACTTGCTTAAGCCACAGAAAATGTATACGAACAACTTTCATACATATGAAACAATTTTGGTAACTAAATGGCTGCCTTGCAAGAATTTTTGTTCAGATAAAATAATGTAAAATCTCAGAAGCACTATTATAATATTTATTTTGTAAGAAACTGATACGGGTTCGATACAAAAGTTGTAGTATGCATTTTTTGTTCTGTTATCTGTTTTACGCAATTTTTAGATTTTTAAATTTCAGCCCGTTAACCCGACAAATTTCGGGATCTAACTACAAAATGTCTAAGAAGGGGTATAAATGTTGACGGAAAAACACGCTACACTTGTAACGCAACACTTATTTACAACTTGACATGATCAATTCACAAAAAAAAAGAATTTTAAGCATCAATGGGAGTTTGACACACAAAAAAAATTTTAGCATATTAAAGTTCTCATAATAACTACATGAATGGAAGTGACTAGCGTAAGTTAAACTCGTGCTGTTCAACTCAATGGGTGACCTTTAACTGGATGTAAATAAATAATTTAGCATATTTGGTATGTTTAAAATGCATATCTAACGCCGTATACATATGAATCAATAAAACAAAGTAAATACATGTTCGTTGTTTTTTTGTACGATATATGCTCTCAATTATCTATGAATTTTTTTGCAGTGTTTCTCTTTTTAATGTATGTAAGTTATTACTCCGCATGTTTTTATATTTTTGGTTTATTAGTACGATTACATCTTTTTGATACAGAACTACGTACTTAGTGTATTACAATGACGCTATAACTTATTAACAAGAATTATATACGTAGCGCTTGTAAAACGTCTTTTAATTGCACTGCATCGTCTATTGGTGACCATTTAAGTATGGCAAAATCAACATCATTGATTAAATATGTCTCAAGATATAAGCGAGTTTACTAAAATGACATCTTACTATTTTATATTTATATTTGACTAACCTTACAAATTTTCTTTTATGGCAATCTAAATACATGCGCTTACGCAAATTAACTCCTTTGGCGGGCCATAATTGTACCTTTTTTGCTGTGAATAGTGATGATGCGGTGTAGCAAACAGGTTTTTGCGGATTTAAATTTAGTGTCTGTTTTAAAAATGCATTTTTGACTGCCTCGTATACAACTTTTTGAGATTCGAAATGGGTATGATGTATGCAAGCAATCACACATAGATAGTTTTTTCTGACATCTTAATACAATCTAAAAACAATGACCGGAATTTGTTTAGTATTTAAACTTTACGTTTTATCTAATTGAACACAGTACGCATTTATACTATTTTTGTACATAAACGAACTACACATACCATCCAAACCTAACATTTAATTTGGCTAAAAATTGACGCCTTGCAATTTTCAATCTTTTTTTATATCCTACAAGATTATATGTTGTAAATATTTTTGATTGCCCATTTAAATTTTTCTTTTTGAATTTCTAGTACCTCGCCAATATCCGCAAGTACAAAACCTTTTTCACGGCATCGTATTTTGTTTATCCAATATAAGCTTCAATGTTCTTTTGTAATTTTATTGACCCACTATGCTACATCAGTCAATTTATACCTCCTTTCGTAAGATAAGAAATGTTCTTGTATACCGAAAACACTCTTGGTTGTGGTACCCGAAAGTAAAAAAATAATCATATCAATATTTTTGTATTCCGGGTTTATTATTTCAGTGTGGATATTTATTGTACAGTTTTACCAATGATACTCATGCGAGAATGTTGGTTCGTTATTTCTTTTCTTTTTATAGATACTTAAATGAGTTAGTTGAAAATACTTTTGTATCAGCACTCATTTTGTTTACCATTGACTTAATCGAATCTTCTCGTTGGATTTCTTGAAGCGGTTTAGCGTGGCATTGTTAAAAAAGCTGTGTGGATGTGGCATATATATTAAGATAAAACTTATCAAAGTAAAAAAAGTCTAAACTTACAAATCCGTAATTTTTTTATTACTAAGAGGTAAATAAAATTTATCCATACGAAAATCAAGCCTTTTCTTTGTATGTGTACGAATTTTTACGAAATAATGTTTCTTAAACAGACAAATGCTTTATGTTAACAACAAAAAAACAAAAATGGAAAATAATTAAATATAAAAACTAGCAAAAGTTTTGAATTTAAATTTTAAAAATTTGCTTTTTTGCAGATTTTACACTTTTATATATTTTAATTTTGTCTTGTATACAATTTTCAAAACAAGTTATATATTTTAAGTAATATTATGGCAGTTTATATGTAAATATACATATAAATATTGTTTTTAATATTTTTCTGTAGCACAATTTAGAGAAATCCGATACTTTGTGTTGCGCCGTCATTTTAGGTAGAAGCAAATATACAAACTAATTGTCATAGAATGGGCATATATTTTATGGCCATATTAGGCCTTATATTTTATACCGGAAAATAAGAGAATAAATTTAAAAAAAACATATAGATCGTAAAGAAGTATACCGGAAGCCGATATAGCTTAGTTTCCTTTGCTGTAATTATAACCAATAAAACTAATTTAATTTTATAGGATCTAGGTTTAAACACTTTCGTGTAAAAAAAAAAATTAAACCTGAAAACTAATGTGTACCCTTTGAGTGTTTAAAATCTTACCTCATCCTTTAACATCCAACATAACTGTTCAATTGCAACCCACGACCCTAACCATACCATCGCCTAATCCTAGCTCTAACCCTAGCCTACATTGTACGTATAATTTAAACCTGACTGCAGCCTTACCAAAACGCAAATTGTGTTATTGCATTATTTTTGTTTTTTATTTTTTATTTTTTGTTGTTTTTGTTATCTTTTTAGTGAATATGTCTATGTTTTACCCGTGAAATGAGGTCAAAAAACATCTCCCCAATTAAAGGATAGATATACAGCACATACGTACAAACCTATTGTAAGCATATAAAAGCTTACAGACTGTAACCGAGATATATGTATCGGATTCTTACGACAATTTATTATCTAAGGGCGGTTATCAAAAGATGTAGTAGGGATGATAAATCATAACCCAATCAAAATACATACTAAGCAATATACCGGTACAGAACAAAACGTTACTATGTATTATCAATACATAAGAACACTAAAAACTATTGATTTGCATAAAAGTCATACATAATGTAAAGCAGTCATTTTAGGCAAACAGATAATATATAACATCTAAATATATTTCTGTATTGTTTTGTGCTTGGCTTGTTAGTATTAAAGCTAGGATTTATAAATCTTACTGCAGACATTTTAATATTTTGCAGGTAATAATTATTAGGGTAATATTAATACAACACATATAAAAAAATATGGTATTAACTATGTTCTACCTTTTTAAAACAAAAAATCTAGTAGCAACGTATTGTTTTAGTCATAGATAAACCATTTATTGTATTCGAAGTTTTTTTTTTTGTTTTTTCTTTAATTATATATTTTTTCCGTTCTTGTTTTGTTATACCGGATGATTTTTTATGTTAAATGCACAAGACCTAGCTTTTGTACAACGTATACGTTTTTTTGTAGGCTTTTCTACTGGAATAGTATATTTTTATTTTAGTTCCAGTATTATGACAATATGCCAAAGGCGAATTTTTAATTAGCCAAAATAATAACCCAGCGAAGTTTTTTATAAAAAGGACTAGTTATGTCAACAGACTATATAATAATATAGCATAAAGTATTGCTAATAATTTTTATTAAAATTGTTGTTCGTACCGTTTAAACTTGCTGGCTTAAATTTTAAATGTACAATAAAACTTGTGTGTCTACGACCTTTATTAATTGTATTCTTTTGATTGCAACAATTATCGCATCTTATGCTTTAAAAGATTTTATCTATAGAAATCTATTATATTTAAAAATAAAATGCCTAAAATACTTTGCGCTCTGATGTGATAAGGAACAGGGTTTTCCGTGTTTAGATAAACAAGTTTAACGAACACAGAAACGCAGTGTTATGAAAAATATTGGCGGTTAATGATAGAAGTAGATGTTGAAACATTGATTCTAATAATAGATTTTATCTGCTATCACTGAAATAAAAAATACAAAAACTTTATAATATTATACACACACAGATGTAAGAGGACAAAATTAGAAGCATCATACATACGCCGAACATTTCTGTACATTTAAACTCCATAGTAAAAAATATTCCAGGTCAATGGCGTAGTCAGTAATTTTTAAGGCATGGAATGGCCAGTGTTTTTTCACAACTTAAGGCGTAGAAACCTTGTTTTTTGGTTTATAAAAGTAGATATTTTTTTTGGTGATATATAAATATTTCTCATTTTTTTTTGGATTCTTAAAATGAAAAAAATTACACCACAAAAAAATACCCCCATCCCCATTAAACTCAAGATGGGAAAATTTTATACAGAAAAAAAAGAGTTACCTTTCTGGCTACGCGCCTGGTCTGGATATGTCATTTAATTTTTTTTCTAACTTTCTTATGTCCTTTTGCAGTAATTTGCTTATAAAACCTTTTATCAAGCGGATACTTAACAACAGGTTGTGATGTCATCGTTTTAATCTTTTTACTACTTTTGGTAATTCCTTATAACTATTTAACGATTGTAACTTTTTTTAAAATCTTATTTAATATACCAATCTCTCATTTCTTCGAGGGTATATCAAATTCAATATGCCGCTTAGTTACAAAGGTTTACAGTTAAAAATACTATATAGCAATTCATTTCATTACAAGAATATCTATTGGTATTTTTAAACGCCTTTTTAGTTTTTCTGTGCAGTTTTCTAGTTTTTTATTGGATCCTTGCAAAAGTTTTTTTACAATATCATAAAAATGTATGTACATTTGTGTGGTTAGATTGTACGAATGCACGAAATTTTTTATATAATAGCAAAGGCATGATCTGTGCTTATAAGACTTGTATACTACTATATGCTGTTTGCTTTTAAGACGAAAAAACTCTACTTGCTGGTTTACGCTTTGTTATTCTTACCGTTTTTAGTTTCTCTTAGGTTATATGATATTGATTGTACAATTTCAATTTTAAATACATCTGCTTTACAACCATGCCGCATAATAGTGGCAAAAGGATTGTATTTTTTAGCTCAAAAGGCGTTTACCAATTTTTATATCATATTAAAGATATTTGTTGAGCTTGATTCAGTACTCATATCAAATATTAAATTAAATTTTAATATTAAAATAAATTTTTTTATGTTAAGTTTACTTATTGGAATATTGTTTTAAGTGACTTTTTTCGATTCTCGTTGAAAAAAGTATAGAAAAGTCTAATAAGTATGATCATTTATTATTGGATTTAATAATATCACCTATAAATTAAGACATTTATAGCGGACATACTACAGTTCAACATCATCTTACGTTTCGACCTCATAGTACGGGTTCACATTACAAGTGCCTTTTTAGTTTTATTTTTTCCTTTTTTTTATTTGTAATATGCTTTTACGAGCGGCAAAGTAATTTGACAATACATGTTTATTGGCAAATGCCGTATGTAACAGTAGCGTAGCAGTAATAAAAGTGTATTTTTTATATCAGTCGAAGTAAGATTGCCTTTTTTTTGCTGAAAGCTTTAACGGTGATTCACAGTTTTTATAAATTTAAATAAACCTTAATTTTCAAGGAACTTGTATTTTCAGTTTTGACATCTTTAGTTGCACGCACAGAAATGGCATCAATTAGAAAACCTATCTCAATAGTATACATGTTCGTTTAATATTCTGGTTTTTTCTAGCGTAAAGTTTATCTTCATCGTCATCGTCGCGCTTTTTTGTTTTCTTTATCGAAAATCGACGTTACACGTGTCATAAAATTGCTAATAATCCTGTTTCGTAGTTTATCAATACACATTAGTCTTAAAATGACGCTATTGAACCTAGTTTTTTAGTCATCATAGTTGATCTGGCAATTCTAACGGTTTCTTCATCAATTTAATACGACCTCATATTTTTGTTTCCATTCGTTTTATAAAACTGTTTGTATAATGGGTCTTGTCTTGTATCGTAATATTTTTTCAAATAATTTTTTTTTGCAATTTTCCAGGTGTCCTCGTGCGTGGCAAAATGTACTGAGTGTGCGGCCTCGAGACAGTATATAATAGGTCTGAAGAAAACCAATGACAATAAAAATACGCAAACAAATTATACTATTCGCCGCAAAAAACATTCTAAGTGAGCACCGCAATATTGACATCTTTGCTTTTTATATGGCGGATTCGCTTTTTCATTGTGTTATTTTGTCGAAGTCCTCCTTTACCAATTTCGCAATTTTTGTTTTAATATAGCCATTGCTTACATTTTTGTTGTTCTTTGTCATTCTGTATTGTTTTATCGTAAATATTACTTGATAATTTTTTACATCAGCATTACTTAAAAAATTTGTGTTGTCTTTCATAAAGGGTCGTTTTGCTTCTTTAAGCTTTTTTTGTAAAATATGTTGTTATTATTTTCAAGTATTTTGTTTCATCGTTTTGTAAAACGCTACTTTTTCGCTTTTCTAGATTATTATGGTCTACGGTTCAACTGTAAAATTATTTTATAAACTGGAAACAAAGTTCATCTGCATTAAAACAGTAGTTTAATTTAACTTTTTGTAGTTTTGTGAACAGTTTTATATTTATAACTTATATATACTTGCGTGCTATTTTTAAGTAGCTATAAGTGTAGAATGATACTTGCGATGCTACATTTACAAGGTTGTCAGCCTTTGGATACACATAAAAATTCGCCAAGCAGTTTTTCGCCGCATTTGTCGTGGCTGGCCTGTGTCTTTGTGTTGCATATGGTTTGTTTGAGTAATGTGTGCAGAGCTTAAAAGGACTTTTCTATACAAGTTTTACTTTTGCGTATTATAGGTTTTAGATTTCGACCCATAAATACAAAAAAGCGTGCAGTACGTACGTCGTTTACTTCAAAGGACAGGCTTTAATGTTGTTCAGATTCTTTCGTGTGTGTATTTAGAGTTTTCAGGTGTACTGCCGATATGTTGTGGAGTAGCAGATACTTGTGGTGTACATTTCGGTATAGAAATAAATTTAAGATTTGTACGGGGTTTATAAGGACTTGTATGGGGCCATAATTGCAATTGTAAATAGTTTTTGGTTGTTTAAACCTAATTAGAACAGGCATGGTTCGTACGCTATAAATGGACGGTTGTATGCCTTCTGTTTTTGTAGATGTAATTGCATTTATATACTTCCATTGCTATTGACTAATGTGTATATTTTATAAAATGTGCAAAATGTTCTTATATGGCTTGACTTAATTTGCTTTTTTGCGCTTAAGTTATGTCATCGCTACTAATCATTGACTGACTTGCACATTCACAGACCTACTCATTTATCTTCGAGCGTACTAGCAAGCCACTTTTACTTCTTTATCTTTTTACCTGACAGTGTCACCTTAGAGTTGTTGTGTTTGCTTTAGTTAGAGGTTTCGTTTTAGTGTTTTATTGTCTTTTGCAGGCACTTTTGGGTTTGTTGATGCATAGCATTTGTTTTTATTCTGTCAGAAATTATATTAATTTCCTGTCCGATCGATGCATGTATTATGATTTTGCCTACTGTTTATAGAATCGTTTTTTTAAGACGTTGTGAAAGCATTAGTGGCGTATATTATCGCTGGAGTTATACATTAATTGCGCAAACCCATTTTATCTTTTATCTGTACGCATTCTGCCTAAAATTGCAATGATTGGTTTTTTATGTTTTACTCGCGATCATTTGCTGTTAGGCTGTAAAAGATGTAAAAATTATATTAGGTATAAGGGAAAGCTATAGCTTAGTGACGACTGCGTTTCTATACAGTAGTCCAGAGTAGGGATGGCTGCACTGCGGCAAAAGTAATTTAATTACTTGTCTTCATATATACAGTTGCTCTTTGTCTTGCGCATTACGTGAACAAGCCGTATTGCCGGCAAAAATATTCATTTTTGAGGTAAGCGTTTCCATGCAAGTACACATTCAATGCTGTTTTTGATTGATGAAGTATTCGTAGTATCTATACCATTCTTGTCATACTTTTAACATTAACACAATGTACAAAAATATATACGTTTTTTTTTAATGGTTTAAAGGTGTCTATCCTACGCATCCTTCAACTTCCTTGTAAATGCCTTCGAGCATAGTGGCTAAAAAACTTTTAGAAAAAAATCTGTATGTTGTATTTGCGCATGAGTGACCAATATCAATGTGATCTTAGTAGCTTTTTATGCTACTTCTTTCTATATCAGCAGTATAACATTTTGTTGCATTGTTCTGTAAGCGTCTTTTACTGATCTCAATAGCATTTCTACACCATTTCTTCTTTGCGCGTCAGAAGGGTTGTTTTATGCAATCTTTGCTGCTTACAACACAGTTTAATCCCTGTTTTATTGCCCTTGTGCATGTTTCCTAAGATATTTTTTTGATATACGTAAAGTAAACGCTGAAAAGAATGTATTCCCTGTGAATCAATTGACTAATAGGGACGGTTGCCAAATCTACAATGCAATTTTATACGCTTTATCCTACCAAATATGCCGGCTGTAGCTCTTGTAGTAATTTGTTGCCATTCTTATTTCATATGCGATAACATGTTTGTTAACGCCAACCCATTGAGTAAGTTAAGCTGCCTTAGCCTGCTTTGCTAGCATTAAAGATCACAATAAATGTAAAAAAAGTCTGGTTAAACAGATATGTTTACTGTGAGTGCAGATTAAATGGTAAAAATGCTAAGGTTAATCGATACCTTACTTAAAAGAGTTTTATTCATAGGAAGTTTTTTTTGAGGACGGTATATAAATGCAAAGTTGGCTTTTTACTTTCGTAAAAAGACTGCACGGCCGTTGAACTGTTAGGTATAATTGTTATATCGTTGCGCTAATTAGTGTTATACTGCTATTGTTTTGCAAGCGTTTCTGCTCACTTTTTGATGCGAATTTTTGTCTTAAATATTCGGTACGTCTTGCAAAAAATTCAAATTTGTCAGTATTGTCACAAGTGGTAACTTTTCAGTGTTTCAAGCAATTTTTTATATATTTTTTAAGTGTTAATCAAAGTCCAACGAGAAACCAAAAAAAAACATCTAGGTAAAAACTCGTAAATGCCATATAAATCGGGGGAGGAGAACTGGTTCCAGGACCAGTTGTTTATAAACTCGTCCCGCTGCCTCGATAGACAGCTTGTCCAAGTATTGTAGAGGGAAATTTAATTGTAGGCAAGGAACAGTTTTTTATAAGAAATACCGAATTATTTTTCGGCTATTTGCCATAGCATGTACATATATACTTTGCGTGACAAGATAATTAATATTTTTTGAAACAAAATAATAAGTTCAGAGAAGACATTATTCAAAAAAGACAATCGCTTTATAAGATAATCGTTTTGCAAAATATATACAAGTACAACCTTTGTAAACACAAACAAAAACAAAATTTTGCTTTTTTAAATAGGTTAGTTTTTATCCATATTGCAATATCATTATCAAATGTATTCATGGCCGTCAAAATTGACCCTTTATGTTACAATAAAGATGAGATAATACATTAACTTTACAGTACCGGCAGATTATAAAAAAAAGCATCTATCTACATCGGTTCCACCTTCTTTCAATTTTAAACAACTTCATATTTAAAACAATGCCCACCAAAAAAAATATTATAGTTAATATATGGCAAAGTGCTGTAAAATTTACAATAGATATATGTTGCATATTTAATGTCGGTTGTGCATAATCATGTAGCTTCCCGATAGATTTTCATAAGTCTTATTGTGTTTGTGCACTAGCGGAAAGGTAGAATAATTCCTGATCGACAACCATGACCTTACAAAATAAATATTCATTATGAGTGCATTGCGTTATAAATGCATTTTTTAACTGTTAAAGATCAAAAAAAATCTTGAAAGGCTGCAGTATCGTCGCAAAATAGAATTTGAGGTATGCAAAATAAAATCTATTTGTAAACAATTCTTATACGTACTGTGAACCGCAGACCCGCATTACAAAGAACGCTGCCATATGCAAACCATATAAAGAAAGGGCAGGTTTGCCATTGGACTATATTTGTATGCTTTAAATTATCATGGATAGTTAAAAGATGACGAAAGTTTATTCATAAAAATTATTTCCAAATTTAGAAAAAAAGGCTTAAAAAGATAGTACATGGATAATGATTAAATTAAACTTAATCTAAAATATTTTTTTCGCTTTAAATATTAAAAATATAAATTAAACAGATAAAAACAATTTTTTTTAGAAGTTAAAAGGTATCCTGGCAAGCTTTCCATTGATAGCGTTTAGTAAATATCTCGCAAATTATTTACGAAATTTGATTGAATATAAGCATATAAAATTATGTCGTTTAAAAATGACAACTAAGACAAGATACAAAAAAAAATACTGTTTATTTATTTTAAATGGAAATATAATTTCGATTTAATTGTACCTTCTAAGTATAAAGTATAAATTTTCTACACAAAAAGAACATAAAAAGCAGATTCTTAATACATACCGTCTGTTTTTGTTAGGAATAAGAACTTATTTTTGTAGGCAGCGTTTAAATTTTATAAAATATATTTTCTTTATAGTAATAATCGTGTATATATTTTTAAAATTGAAAACAAGAAAGTGTATAATTAGACAAAAGACATTTCATTTAAACAGAACTTTATTATAAAAAAACACTAGCGTTTATACCTATACAATACCGAACAAATGATAATGCAACTGGTTTGTTTGACATCAAAAGCGCATATAACTCGTATTTTAAACAAAAATTATCTATGAATTGAGAGGTTGCTTTAACAATTGCTCAAAAAATTTCCCTGAGTAAAAAATTTTATTTTTGCATAATATTCGCAATCTTTCCTTTTTTTCTAAATCTTTCCGACACAATATAGGACCGTTTCTTCTTATTTTTTTTAGCTCAATCCTATCAAGTTCGTCGTTTTTCATCTAATCAGTAATGAAAAGGGCAATATTTGGATGCCCGGTATTTATCATAATATACAACTTTTTATGGTAACTTTTCACGAAGTTAGTTGTTCTTGGTAGATGATATAATGTTCTATAGAAGACAGTCCAGTTGTCTAGCAAAAGAAGAGTCAAATGTAAATTTAATATCAATAAAATTTAAATAGTAATTCTTTTAAAATATGTTAAAAATTCTAGACCTTTGTAGTATTTTCTAGCATAAGAACATCTTCAACTTTGATTTTATATGCTTCAGAAAGCCTGTCAAATAAAAAATACAACAATGAAACTATTAGGTTAAATATTTTAGCAAACTCCTTATCATAAAAATATCTTTGACTATCTCTAAATTATGAATACGCCGCCAAAGTGCCTGTGAAAAAAAACAAATAGCAATAATTATATTGTATTGATAAATTAATCTGTAAATTGAATTAGAAAATGCGTTTCGCATTTAGCTATAATGTTAAATGGATTCCATTTGTATGTTTTTTTTTAAAATTGAAAGATTCGGAAATACGTTTTTTCTTTTTTATCTGCGAGTAGAACGTGAAATATTGGAAATGACATACCAAGAATTATCGCATGTATGCCAAACAATTGATAGAAGTTTCCAGGAAAAGAATATAATGTTCCATCAATAAGAAAAATTTTACACTGACTTATAAGTTTCATTTTTCGCTCCGAGGCAAATACAATAAATCTTTTTTGATCAGTGATACCAGATTCAAATCGCATAAATTCATTTACACTAGAATTTTGTAGTAATATGTTGTGTACGAAACTAAAAGAATCAATTTTAATATCAAATTTTTTGTTTCTTGATCTAGTTATTAATTTTTTGAAAAATCTTTTTTGATTAAATTATCAAGTTCTTCTGCAAAAAAATCTTTACATTCAGCAATTAAAATTGTATTTACGGAGTCTGAACAGCCTTCTGTTTGCATTTTAAGATTCGAATGTAGTTTACCGCGGGTTAAATCTTTGATATTTAATTCATGATTATGTGGGATAAATCGTTTATACTTTCATCTTTTACAAAGAGTCGTCCTGGACAGGTCCTTTGTCTGCATCTCTATACCTGGTATAAATTTTAAGAGTATTAAAAAGTATGCCTGTAATTCTCAACTGCAATTTTACATCCATCTCGTCGTCCTTGTATTTTTTAGATACACATTTAAGGGAGAGAAAAAAAAAAAAGAAATAAAAAAAAAAAGATTTAAATGACACAAATGAAAAATTTAACTCGAACATAAAAATATTTGGAAATATCCCTTTTGAAAAATATAAAAAATTTAAAATAAAATTTAAAATTTAAAATAGGAAAACATTAAAATATAGCACATATAACGAGTAATCTGCACTTGTTTGTCAAAAGAACTTCATTATAAGTTAAAATTAGTTATAAAATGACTACTTGTTAAAAAATATTCCAATGTAACAAAAACAGCCTGAATAATAACGATGCAACATTTTTATGACCTTTTAGGTAAGCAATAAAAACTTATGAATAGGTTTTTGAGTAAATCATGAAATACATGTTTGACAGCACCCTGGATAAAATGGTCAACTTAAAAGGCCGATATCTAAAAGATCAAAAAGAAAAAAAAGGGCTAAAATTTTAATAAGCCGAAAACAAAAAGCCCAAAAGTAAATGGTATAAAAACGTGCAGATATTTAAATCTTTACAGCGTAAATAAATAACTTTAATAATTTATATATCTAAAAATGTTTTTGGACCCAAAAATTGCTGGCTCATAAAAATTTATATCCCATAATTTTAAAGCCCTTATTCCTTTGGCACTTTTTCTGTTGCTTTTATTTTGGCCTTTAGAAATCGGCGGTGTGTTTCGCAGGTTTCTTATATCCTTTTTGTACTGTTTTTTTATCGGGTCACCGAACGAAAAAATCTTTTTTTGAAGTATTATGATTGATAAAAAAATTATTATTAGTGACAGAAGAAACAATTTCAGAAATTAAGGTTTTAAAAGACAATATTTTGCAATTTTGTACGAGTATTTATTATAAAATTCTTTTTTAAAAATGTTTAATGCGTATTGTCAAATATTTAAGGTTTGAAAAAATATAAAATAATGGCAAATCTTACAAATGTTAACATCAAGAAATACAAGTACCTAAAAACTAAAAACTTCATATAAAGATTATTGTTTTAAAACATTTCTAGTAATCTTCTACGTTTTTAAAATATGGAAAAATATTTTCGTACAAAAACGTTGCAGTATGTCTACACTGCAAATCTTTACTTGGATTAGGCTATTATTTTTTAAATTACAAACTTTACTTGGTAATACTGTGTACTTTATATCTGTTTTTGATGGTAATAACTTGTAAAAACATGCTTATTTACTTTTTTTACTAATAAAAGTGGCCTTAGGCTATTAAAGACACAGTACATGGTCCGCTTTATGCTTTGAAAATCATATAACGATATGATGCTTACAAAGTAAAATTGTATCTTCGAACCTTTTTTATTAGTTAAAAAAAAAATTCAATTTTTTGCATTAATAAGTATAAAAAGCTTTTTTAAAAACGCAAATTTAGTCTAGATACACAAAAAAGCAAAAAAAGCCAAAAAATAACGCTATTAGTTCATATTCAGTAAATACAAAAGATTTTTTGTAGAAAATGTAGTTAGAAAAACATGTGTGTGGATATGCGTTGACGTTTTGATAATTTTGTTCTCAAAACGATACAACAAGTATGCGAGAAATAACAGCCAGCCTACCATATAATTTGTAATACATATCTATAAAACTTATACTATTTTGTGCCGTTTTACAAGGTATATTTTTTTTTACCTTATCATAAATTTCTCGTTAAATAGATTAAAAAGAAAAATTATAAAAATTATAAATTCCATACTAAAATCCATATAAAACTTTACGTTTGCGGTCAGAATATTGTAAAATTTTTTTTGTAGGTAAATATGCTGCATACATTTTTTTTAAAAAATTCTGCAACATATTTTTTGCAACTCTATATTCTGCACTTTTGCCCTCCCAAATAATCAGACGATCTGTAAATTGAAGCAACGGGACGAGTTTATGGACAACTGGTTCTGGGACCAGTTGTCCAGCACTTATTTTCGAAGTGTGATCAAAATACACCGAGAAAATTGATTAAAAACATCCAGGTAAACGATCGTAAATGCCATATAGAGATTTTATGTACAGGTGTTAGCACACATGTAAATGCTGCCAGTGCGTTTGTAAGCCCAACTACGACAACTTGTAATGCGTATAATACTTTTTGTATGTTAAATGCTGTCTTGTGTTTAAGACTCCAGCAATAAGGATCTGCTAGAATTTCTTGTGCCGGCCATTTTAGTTCAATATTTTGATTTGATACAATAGAGAAACTGCCGGCAATTTGTGACATGGGACACTGTCAAATATTATATATGTTAAGTTGTCGATAAGCAAAACAAAATCTTTAGCTTGAATTTTTTGATAATGCAAGAACAACACGTAATCTAAAACTTTCTCTTAAATGCCTGTAGTGGTTTTTCTTTAAAATGTGATACAAGTAAAAAAACAAATGATCTTTACAATGTTGTTCTGCTATGTATGGCTCTATTTTGCTGTATACTTAGGTCTATCAAATTAATTGTGCGGTTGTTCTTTAAAAGCAATTTACAAAAAACCGCACGCACGTATATTATCACTTTTATTTGTATAAATATACTTCTCTTTTATTTCGCCTTTACATTGTTGCGGTAAATCGTGCGTGTTTTATTTAATAATTATTGTTTCAGGACTGTAAAGTTGTCATTGTTGTTGCATACAGCCGCAGCACCTAAACCGCTTTTCTTTACCAAAAGTGAAATATCGAAGTTATTACGCAAACAGATATTTTTGACTGTTATTTTTTTGTCAAATACGCCACATGAAGCGCTTTTTTAATTTGCTCGTGTGTTTCAAAAATGACCACGCGTTTAAGTAAACTCCCTCGTTCTTTTAGTAAATAATCTTTTATGCATATGTTATGTTTTATATAGGCCGAAGTATGTTATACATGCATACAAGCATATTTTTTACAGTATTTTTAACTTTTTTACAGGGGAAGTGTTATGATGCATTCATAGTTTTTAGACGGTGCTTTTATAATAATTTTTTTGGTATCGACAATGTGTGGAACTTTCAGTTACTTTTTACGTCTAATTTGCCTATAAATCTTGTACTAAGCAGAGAAAATGCAAACGATCCTTCTTTACACGTGCTTTAACAAAAATAATTAGCATCTTTATAAGAGAAAAAAATTTTCGACATGTCTGGATTGGAGCGCAATCTGTTTGTGTTAGGCCTATTTGCAGTCTAACCCACATGTATTAGTTTTTAAATATTTAGTTTTTTACGCTAGATCAAAGTTAATTACTACAAAGTTCGATGCTAAATCTATGACATGGCCACCCTTTTTTATCTGGAATTCGTTCTATTGTGCTTATAATACAATAAAATAACCTGAAGACTTCGTTTAGGTGCTGTATGGCATGTTTTGTACCTGTACGCATTTTTGTAGTCTCTAAGAATCACTTATTTTGAAAAAAGTGTTATATGCGTGTTGGATTAGTTTGGGTTCCGTTTAATAGTTACTTTAAGGTCATTGTGGGGGTGTCAATGATTGTACTCAATTGGCCAAGCTTTTCGGGCTGCAATTGTTTTGAATTTGTAGCCGTAGCAAGTTATTTCGTGGCAATCTAGTTTTCCACTTATTCAATAGACTGCGATGGTGTACGATGTCCTACTTTGCAAGTCTTTTTTGCACTGGGTGCGTTTTGATACTGCTTGACCTGGTATAAACTAACTTGGGTTGTTCCTAGAGATAGCGTCGTGTTGCTAAGTCAACTTCGTACGACCGTCAAACGGCGTTGCCTTTTTTGCCAATTTGCAAAATGGAATTGCTGTGGCTCGCAAACATCTTTTATTAGTGTATCTCTGTAAGGCCAAGCTGAGGTTTTTACGTTTTTTTCTGTTGCGAATTTTACCGTATCTTGCTGACATAGTTGTTGCAAACCAACTGCACATTGTATTAATATTTCCTGATGATAATATCTTCCTCAATCATATCCAAAAACGGAATTGGTCTAGTAAGTGTATTGTTGTTTCATGTGAGCTTGTAGATTTATTTATATTTTACTTCAGTTGACCAATAATTATCTTAATATTGTGTTTTTTTAGTGGTTCGGCAGCTGTACCGTACTTATACACATTCTTGGATTATGTATTGGTGCTTCTATTTTGCCGTAAAATGTTTTCACGAACGTACTTGTAGCATTTAGGCTGGTTTTTAAGCTTTTTTGCTGCAAGGGTACAGTTTATATGCTGATTTACGCGCACGAGGAGATCGGTATTTGCTGCAAGTCATCCCAGAACTATTTCGCCTTGCATGATTTATGCATACTTGCGTTTATACAATAGATATAAGAGCAGCGCTAATGTATAGGATAGTACACTATTTTCATTTGTGAACCATTTTATCACGTTTTTTTTAAGTTAAAGATTCTGAAATGTTATAGGTATGTATGTTACTTCCGTTTGGAAAAACGCTCTGCGTCTTGCTTCGTGTTAGAAATGGCATTTAAACTTGACTTTTTACGCATTTACCCGTGTTTGGCTAGGCGACTTCAATATTGTAAAAGTCGATTCCTAAATCGTAGGTAGTGTATTATTGGTTTATTTTTGCATTTTTTTCATGCAGTCAGTTGTTGCTAGATATGCATGAAGTGCAGCCATAGGACGGTATTACTTAGGCCCCAAATTAACATGTGCTAAAGTATAGAAAGGTGCAATTTTTGATATTAGCCTAAAATAGACAGTCCAATGGTAAGACACAATAATGGATTTCTGCTCCCTTTACAAGTGAACTCGCTTTTATTTTATATGTGTATTGGATCCTTAAGGTGTTTACGTGTTGGAATTTTTTTTGCATTGTTTCTTGTATTTTAAAGGCTTTTACATTTTTAAAGGCTAAGAAATCCCGAAAAACAATTAATAAAAAAACCTCGAAAAATTGAGGTTACCATAAAATACAAAAAAATAGCATGAATTTAAAATCAAAAAAATATAACTTAGTTAAATTTGTATTTATGTAAATAAAAATTTTGAGATTATTTGAAGACCCCCCCCTATTCGCGATTTTTATATTTTGAACCCGCAGCATATATACTAAAAAAACTTACTCAGAATTATTAAGATAAATTAAAATTAAGTATAAAACATTAAAAACAATCAATCTTTAAACGATAAAACTTACAAAAATATTGCTTAAAACTTGTTTAAAAAGTTTGAAGATATTGTACTAAAACTGGGTTGATTTTTCCCTTTAGAGCTCAGAACCTGCTCTACGTACATAGACATTATGGTTTGCAATTTTTCTAGTAGCTGTAGATAATTGCATTTAAATTACTCAAAAATACGTAAGCATACTGTCGATAAGTAACACATAATTAAAATGCAGCATTGCAAAAAAATCTAAATATGCCAAATTACAGATTTCATCTGAAGATCTTACGCAAAATAATGCTTGTATTGCTGTCAGTCAATATAGATCAAATCAAAATGCACGTAAATACAAATAAAGCAATTATATTATACGACTGTATGTATTACGTGAACATAGCGACGATTTATTGATATTGATGTGATAACTATAATAGTAAGATTCATTCAGTTACGAACGGGTTAATCGGAGGATTATGTAGCATACGCTCATATACGAACAATTAAGTCTGGGTTGCATAGTGTGCTTGTTGTGCTGCAATACACATGTACCTGTTACACATTTAACCGAATTCAGTAGTTTTCGCATGTAGAAACTACACTGAAAAGTATCGATGAAGATTTCGGCACACCATACTCAATGATTTTATATTATATTATATTTTTAAGTTTAACTTATAGTGCAGCAACATAAAAAAGCGTGTCAAAAATGCATATAAAAAAGCATAACACGCACAAACGATAACTTGAAAATTATACAAAATACGTTGAGATGCGTTTTTTAAATATTGAATTTCTAAAAACTGGTATATATATCTGGTGAATTTAAATACTCGACTTCTTTTTTTTACATTCGTAAATATATCGTGTGCTTACTGTTTGGCATTTTGAGTGTTTAAAAAGGTTTTATTTTTTTTAAAAAACTATAAAACCTCTGCGAAAGAAAGAATTTTTACTACTGTTTTTTATTGATTAAAAGCACGCAAATATTGCCGAAACGACTTTTTTATTTATTATATATTTGGTATTATTTATTATTTGAATGATTAATTTTTCCTATAATATTTTATGACAATTAAGAAAGTAAAAAAAAATGTGGTTTTAAAATAAATGGTTTCTAAAAAAAATGATAACGTTTATTAAAAAAGCGACTTAAGAGTTTACAGGAAAAATAAGCTTTGTTTTTATTTGGACCCTGAAAGAAAGACGAAACAGTATTCTAAAAATATATCTACTCAAATAAAAACGAAGGAAATAATATGGAATTTTTACTTGTCTAAGTTTTATAAAAAATTGCAAAAAAATGTTTTAAAGCACTACAAAAGAAAAGAAAGCACATTTAATTTTTTTTATATATATGTAGCATTTTAATTTTTGATTTAAACCACTACAGATCTTGTAGTTTTAGTATAATATAATAAAATTTGAGCCATGGAACAGGGTCTTTTTTACAAAAAGCAATATATATTTCAATCAATAAAAGTTTATTTATTTTTACCTGATGCTACATGATTTACTTGATGGTCATATTAGAAATGTGTTTTTTGGTACCTGTAAGTATTGACTGTACTGATTTAATATGCACGTAAGGTCGGGATTTTTGTTTAAATATAACAAAAGGGTTAACCTGCGCGCAATATACAATTTTACGTATAAAAAGCAAGCATATTCACATCTAAGATAAAAAGATTAAAAGAAAAATAAACAATATAAATATAAATACTTTAAGTAAAGTCAAATTAGAGAAACAAAAATCATTGTTTATAAAAAAGAAAATATGCGATATAATGTTAAAACACGCATGCAACCCCTTTTGGTAGCCACAGAAACTACAAAGAGCAAGTATTCTAGATAAAATACAATATAAAAATACGACTACAACAACAACAATATAGTACATGAAAGTAAACACAGATCGCAATAAATAATATACTTTTAAATAGTTTTTTGGCAACTTCATTATATTCGGTAATAATAGTAGGTAGAACTACAAAATTGTAATTTCAATTATATACATTTTTGGTACACAAAAATATGCACTAAAAATATTTTTACTATAATACTAAAAAATGCAGTATTTATAGAGCATGGTTAACAAACAAGCGTTTTTTGTTTTGCTGTAGGTTTAGAAAGGTTAAAGTTATGCCCCTTTTTCTTTTTACCAATTTCATTAAACAAAATCAAGTCTTGATTTGCAGATTATACATATCTATAGTTTGCATAAAGGAAGATATACTACGTAGATAAGTAAATAATGGGTATCCAAATAGATTATTCTTGGAATTTCGACTAGAACCATACAAAAACATTTTTACAAATAAGAAGATGAAGAAAAAAAAACAAACTATATATCGTAACGAGAATTTACTTGCTTTATAGTAGTATTCTGAAACAGCGCCAGTTTAGGGGACAACAAAAAAAGTACGATTACAGAAATACAAAATTCATATGGACAACGGTTCCATTTCTTATTTACTAACTAGGCACTTTTATAGTTTAAAATTTATATAACTATTAATATGCCCTTCTCCTAACAATCAGTGTCATATCATTGTTTTTTTTTACTGTTGAAAAAATATCTATTACTATTGTATAAATATAGTTGAAGTTCAATTAATTATACAGTTTACGAAAGATACATTACCATCACAAGGTTTATTTGTAGATTACCTTACAGTTAAACAGACTATAAGCAATTATTTAAAGCTACCCCATATCGTGGAGTTCTGTAGGTCATATGAAAAATAAATACTTTTGTGTAAAAATTAGACTATTACCGTAGAAAAGCTGTCATTTTTTTGTGAGAAAAAATACAAGCCTAAAATATCATGTATCACAGCAAGCATAAAATATATGAAGTACACAGTTATAAACAAAATGGAAACTTAAAAGACAGTGAAAAATTCTATTGTTGTCGCCTTTTAAACAGTTTATATGTCAGTTCTTGGCATTAACTTGATTTATGATTTGTGCATGGCTATATGCCAAGTTTGATCTTTAAACAAACACAAACGTAAATTTATGAGGATGGTGTTTAATGTACTACTTATGATAGACGGATGTATTTGCAACTTAAAAATTTTATATTCAAAGCAAAATTTAATACGGTTTGAACAGTCAGAGTACATCGCATCGCGTAAATATGTGTGAAACACCTTGCGTGTTTTGTTGAGTATTGCGTGTGAATACCGGCTTAGTCCGTCACTATAGTTTTAAGTAACGTTTTATTTCATAAACATCTGCAACAGTATTTTTTTACAATAAAAGTCAATATTGGGATTATTTCTTAAACCCGAAAAAAAATGACATTATATTAAAATAAATGTTCAGAAAAAATCGATTCTTGGTTTTTTTTCTATTATTTGGCTGCAAATTTGCAGAATAAATAGTATATTTGTATTATGTATGAACACTCGTATTAAAGTCAGACTCTTATAGAAATCTCAATAAAAAAAATATTATATTTTTTTATTAAGTAATTTTTTATTAAGTAATTTTGTTTTTTTATCTTTTTTGTAAATCTCAATTATGGTTCCATAGAATATCAAAAATTTCGAGATTTTGACTTCTTGCAGTTTTATGCCCGTTATGCAACCTATACCTTTAAAAACCAAAAAAAACACCAAATTAATCCAACTACGTTTGGCAAATTTTCGGCCTATTTTTGCAAACTCAGTGGTCATAGCTGCAATTTTTTGCATATACAAAATAAAATATACCCGTGCCGATGTAATGGTATAAATCTAGTTTTAAAAACACAAACATATGGTTTACGAAATAGTTATAATTCTAGCAATTTAAACATTTTTTAGTGTAACAAACAAGCAGAAATCCTGTTACGGCAGTGAGTTCAAAATTTACGTTTG
Organism: Agrenia bidenticulata; assembly: GCA_034694785.1. NCBI lineage: Eukaryota > Metazoa > Arthropoda > Collembola > Entomobryomorpha > Isotomidae > Agrenia > Agrenia bidenticulata. The sequence goes on along the minus strand of JAQFYM010002019.1, from coordinate 725 downwards.
ACTATGAGATAATGTAAAATAGACGACTTAATTGCAAAAAATTAACAAAAAACTTCTGACAAAAAATTACTAGTAATTTAAAATCCGTAAAGCCGACATAACATTGTAAAATCAACAACAATACATAAATACGTTGAACTGTATTTTCAGTGATGTCTTGTAAAGGTTTTTAATGACGGAAAACTTTAATAAAGGTATATTTTTAATCGGTACAAATATATATTGCATTTTTGCGAGCAAAAGGTGTCTATAGAGAGGAATACCACTTAAGTGCGAGAAAAAAATTTAAAATTAAAAATGAGAAAAAAAGAGATAATACCTGTAAAAAAAAGTTTACTTAAAACATATGTCAGATAAATAATTTTTGCAAGTGCCCACTACAAAAGTACCATTTACCTGTAACAAAAAAATATTCCAACTTTACATTCTTCGAAAAGGAATTATAACTTTTCAATAGTTTATAGTTTCTACTGATGAAAAGAAAATATTTTGGCTGATACGTAGAATACAAAAATACTAAGATAAATCTTGTAACAAAAAGATTCTTAAATATGTTAGATGAGAAAACGGATTCCGAATCTAAAAAATCTTATATTTGATTGCAGAATTCTATAACACTGCGACTCCTAAACATTTTTTACCTGTAGAGATTGCAAGGATAAGTGTAATGGGGTAGCTTTTGCCGGCAAATTACTTTGTTGTTGATGTATTTATACAATTCAAAA
>JAQFYM010002018.1:0-26719 GCA_034694785.1 Agrenia bidenticulata | reverse complement strand
TAAAATTTAACTCAGATGGGAAAAGAGCATACAACTTCTTTACATTTTATATGCTGCTTCTATCTCTATGTACACTTCCATCACATTTCCATCTAAAAACATAACATTTTCAATACCAACACATCACGCTGTGTTACTGGGGTTGAGATCTTAAAAAATTGGAAATGCCTATTTCTCGATGCTACTCTGAAATTTCCAAAAACTTGAATTGTGCACCCATTTAAACCTGCGGAACATTAATATGAAAATCTCAGCCTGTTTACAGTTCTGTTAGAAAATATTTGATTTTCCAGTTTTTAGCCCGTCCGTTATAGCATCGTCGTCGTTGTCCGTCCGTGGATGCGATAACTCTTGACAGGATCTAGAGTTGCCTAATTTAGCAGAGTGGATATTTGAAGGATATTAAAGATCAAGTTCGTAGATTGGTTAAATTGGGTAATAAGCGTGGGGGTCAATTGACATTGAGCTACAAAATTTTGCATAGGGGTAAATGAGACTAAATAATGTCTAATCGTTTAATTCAGAAACTGAGAAGCCTAATAAATGACCCGTTGTGTCTGACCATAGCGGGTTGTCTAAAAGAGCACAGATGATAGATTATAGATTCGAAAACCCCAAAACGAACGGGCCCTTCGTAGCTGCTTGGAGTAGGTTTTTGGATCAACAAGAGCAATGCATGCTTTCAAGAATGTTGATAATGTCATCTCAAATATCTCATATCATTTGAACTTTGAAAGCCAAAAAAACGCCATAGGCCTTGGGTACAGTTCAATTAGGGTATGCTGTAATAAAAGCATGAAACTATAAGTTTATAAACTCCTACTTGCAGTTGACAGCCTGCTTCAATTGAAATAATTTGAAAATTCAACGGAAATAAGAAGTAATATGAGTTAGTGTGTAAACAAAAATTCTGCAATTTAATTCTCAAGTATCAAACTAACAAACAAGGGGCTGTTCGTCAATCGCATCATGCAAACATCCCAAGTTTCATACCCTCCCCCCTCCAAGTAACTTCAAACATGGTCACCGTATTAAGCGTTGAGATGGAGCTTAACGCGACCTCAGACCCCAGCCTTTCAGAATTCCGTAATTTATGAACAGCCCTTAAAGCGTGTTTGGCTAACTTGGAAGTTGGAGCCAAGTCAAACACGGGCGGCCAAGCAAGCAGGCCAATAAAATCCAACACCAAATTCCAGATATTCAACATTCAAACCCCTCAACCGTGTCCATTTAGAATCATCCAATTTAAAACATGCCCTTAAATAGATTTTTGTGCAAAATTATCACAACAGTTTGTTAACCTTGTGCCTTATCCATAAAAGCCTAACTAGCAAAAGTACAACATCGCATCCTTCGTATTAATGCCCTAGAGTCTTAACTTCAAAATATTACGAATATAAAGGCTTATTTTTTTTATTCTTATAAAGTTAGGCCAATTGGCCTCCATACAAAATTTTCCATGCCCACCCACACCACTATTATCCAAATGATAAAAAAAGAAAAGCCCAACTACCCGCGTATTTGCCAAAGCTTAAAAACTTGCTCAACTAAATACATAAATTCCAGGATTACATCCCAAGATCAGATACAACCCGACGCGGTCCCCAGCCTGGACAGAATTAATCCACCCGTTTAAACCATTGAACTCTTCGACGAGCCTGTTCACAAATCTCGTTGCTTAAGTCTATCCAAACTCTTTTTAATTGATTTTGCAGCTATAGTGACCCTTTTGGCCACTTTTGGCCCATAGGTTCGGTTAGATTTCAAAATAGTTTATGAACAGCCCCGGGTAGATGCTAAATTGGTTTAATTAATGCATGAAGAATGAATGAAAGTTAGTAGGACAAACTCACTGCCTTGTTGATGAATGTTTGATGGAAGACGGTGGCTAGAAGTTGATTTGGCCGCATGAAGAGACGGGATGAAAGGACGAATGCAAAAATATACGCTCGCTCCGGGTAGTAATCTCCAGTGGGTACGAGGTGATGCACAAGGGACTCCAAGCTACCCGATTTTAACCCGCATTCCTCGTACACCAGTCCACTCTTTAATCAAAGGAAAAGGTTAATTATTTACACAAACTCATCATATTCCGATGTACTCAATTCCAATTTCTCGGAATCTCTTCGGTTATTGAACTAACCCAATCCACTTCATTTGAATACTACTATACCATTTGTAAGATGGGCCCGTAAATTATCACCCAGGTGGTGAGACTTGTGAAATTTTATCCTGGTTATTACATGATCATAGTTGGGCAGCCACCCAACCACCGGTGGTCCCCAGAAATCGCTAAGCTTGGTCGTTCGACCACTAGCAGAGTTCAAGAACCACCTGGGGTCGATATTCTGGTGGTAGATTAACTTTGAAAATAAAGAAAGCTTTCTTTTGACCTCTACCTGATGCCGTTTTATACACATCTGCATACTTTAAGCAAGTTCGTCATAGTTGCAACGATTTCTCGTTACATATTAGCACAGACCTGCATAAATATCTTGCACACATTTATGACCAAGGATGCCTACTATTGACGCAAGGCCGAGAACGCGGATTTCCATAGTTTTAAACGGTTCTTTGAATATAATTAGCGAGGAGTCCACACGGTTGTAAATTGATCCGCTCCCGGGTTTGAAGAGAAGATTGAGAGAGAAAGATTTTAATAATGTATTTGGGATGAAACGAAAGGGATGGAGATGATGGGTACATGTTTTGAATTCAAATTAAATTCCGAGTCTCTGCCTTGTTGATCTAAAAGTGCCTAGCATATACTAATATATATCATGTGAGCTATCCCATGTATACATGAACATGTCAAAGTATGAACATGTAACTGTGGTGTTAGTGGATGCAAATTTTGCCTTTTCGAACGTAGGTTTAGTACACTACGTTTACTCTTTTGATTTGCCAGTTTGTGACCTAAGACTTATCATCTGCTTCTAACTCATTATCAGATCCGGAGATTTTTTTAGTTTAGTTTTTTTGGCTTGATTGAAACATTCAAAACATTGCTTAATTATGAACAAACTATTTAGGCTCTTGTCTGAGGTTCATGGCTATAATTCCAAACTCATTCAAATGTGATTTGCTTATGATTTTAGATTAATAGCTAGGATAATATACTTACATACATCATAAAAGGCAGATGACTCGAAAGACCACTGTGGATTAGTCCAAGAACAAACAAGTTAATTTAGTAATGTCATTGACTAGTAAGCAGAGAAACTAGTACTAGTAACTAATAAAAATCATTAAATTAATAATAATAAGTACGATTTTGAAACCAGTTTGACTAACCTAAACAACCAGACAAAATTCTACATGACAATCTGTCTATCTTTTCCCTCTTTGATAAAAAGAAAGCAAAGCCTGGAATTATGTGAGAGGAGGCGGAGGCGTGGTGATATTCTACAGTAACTCTTCCAAGAAACTTAAACAATTCCACCCAACTCATCGAAACATTTTGTTTTTGTATTCCTTGCATAAATTCCCCGTATCAGAGAAATTCTCAGAACATACCACCCCAGCCTGAAGGATTCTATTCCAAGCACCAAGCAGCATTAATTAGCCGTGGAAGCGTGTAGTAAACGCAGATGGTTGGATGGATGTGATTGCACACCCTCTCTATAGATTTTCATGAATTTTCATGGATTGAGATCAGAGACAATGGGCTCTCTCAATATCCCCCAAATAGGATTGCCAAAGTGAGTATTAATATAAATTGCACAGTGGCTGATACTAGTACCATACAAGAGATAATGAGTCATAGATGATGGGCTGATCTCAATGAAATAGCTGACAACAATGGACCGACTCGTTAATCATCTCCTCTCACACGCTGAGCAAAACAAAGGACACTACTAAGCCTTAAGTCGCCCACGGAAGTCCATTCAAAATATTCACTCTCCAATGTCATTAAATCCCACTTAATCCATTCAACATTGACTCTGGAAAAATCCTATCATGTCCAACTGAACACACAGGCCAACTAGTAACTACCCCACCAGCAACCAGAAACTATAAGCCCTAGTCGGTGAAATTAATATTCACACAAGTAGGTTGTTATTAGTTATTAGAGGTGAATGGAGGAATTGAAATGGACAGAGGGGACTAGTCAGTGTTGGAATTAGGAATCATAATACCGAAGCCCTTATGCGTACGTATACTATAGCAGCAGTAGCATGGCCTAGGGTAATAATAATGAACATGGCTAATAAAAGTAATGTCCCTAGGGGGATTCCATAATGATAGGAATAAAGTATCCTGGAGTGCAATTGTTTCTGATAGCTCAGGATTCATTTCAGCCCCCCCCATCCAGCCCTCTTTACTAATACCCTGGAAACGGTGGTAGGATTCCCCCCTCACGCCAATCCACACCGTGAAAAGAAAGGGTGTATAAGGGTATAGGGTATTCCATTCCTGGGAAATTAGACCCATTTTTCAATTTCAATTATCCTCTCCGGGTAACACCAGCTTCCCGATCTAATTTCCCTTGCCCCGGTCAATACGTCCAGAGGAGTGGACGCTGAAGGCTGGAAATAGCTTTTGATATCATCATGATGATGTGAGAATAGTGAGAGGAACAGTATGAAAAGGACCAAGTGGTGCATATGGCAGTATCGATGTCGTTATTGAGGATTGTGCCAAGTGGATATGAAGTTGATAAGTATTGTGAATGGCGTGGGAATAAGTTATTTCTTAAATTAATAAAAAGTGAGTTGTATTTAATGAAAAGGGACAAGGGGATTGAAAAGAAAGAAGGAAACTCGTTGAGAGGCTAGAGGAAGGGATTGTCAGCACAAAAAGTTCCTCTCAACCAACTTTGTTATCAGTTTGGACATTGTCCTCGGTTGGAATGTATGTTCTACATCTGATGCCCGGCTCCAGCATGACATTTAAGAGGATCAGAGTATCACCGTACAGGCTCCTATAGGTTACTCCCAGACTGTAGCATTGCGGGGCGGCACAATGGGGAGGTGGTGACATACTATACGAGTAACTCTTGGAAATTTTCTCTTCAGAAATATTAATCGCTATGCCGGGATAACTCTTTGGGGTATCAACCGGTTGAAAATAAAGTTATTTAAATTATGAGCATCGCAGAGATGTCATCAAAGTGCAGGGGCATTGTGCAATTTTGTCATAGAGTCGAGCGGTGGATTCAACTGGTAACAGTCATACACACACACACACAGAGATCCTTGGCGGATTCTTGTTTAGATGAACTGCAATAGTAACCACAACATCGTCAGCTGGCCTGCATCGAGGGGGAATTTAAGATCTACGGATCCAGGTAAGACGACTTGTGAATGTTCCTGGTTTCTTATGATAAAATCTTATAGAAAGTGTATGGAACCCAAAAATACTCCTCCCGCAAAAACTAAAGATACGCGTTGTAGGCCCGTGGCGAGGTTGGTTCAGAAAATCCAGATCAAACGGCCCTAAGGGTCGGACGACTTGCGAATCTTGGGATGGGATTCTACGCTACAAGACGAATATGTGACGAAATGATTCAGGCCACTAGACTAAACCTTAGCTACGGTACTGATTGTGAGTATTTCCCTTGAAATAAGCCTTAAGGTTCGCCCAGGTGTGGCAGAAGGAAAAGGATGAAGAGACTATAGACTCTGAGAAGGAGACGGACGGCAAGTGGTGAAAGGGGCAGAAGTTCTTGGGAGATTTCTTGCCCAATTCTTCCGCCAACTTTCCCTTCCGCTTTCTCTCCTTTCCTCAATCAACTTTGGACTATTTTTTTCCAACCTACCCAGCAACATCTGCACATATCCCTCATCTCATTATCCACCGCCGTTTCCCCACCACCTCAGGAAAATAACGCTTAATAAAAAAGAATAACTCCATACACATACTCATGGATACAGCTATTGGAATCCAACCCACTTTCCATATTCATGTCCATTGTAAAAAAAAACAGAGCGACTAGGACGACTTGGAAATTTAATTTACTCACTCGAATCCTCTACCATCAGACTTGGATCTTTGATATCCATGGAAAAATTTCTTTAACGAAAGTTTACTTCATTTCAATCGTACCAGTCTATTTTTTTTATTACATTTAACTCGGACCAACATGAATTCACAGATACTGAACTTTACTTATATCAAAAAGCCCAACTTCTGTGTCTCCGGGTTGGTGTAAATATATATGTCCTCTGTAACTTTGTACCGATTCAATGACCAAATTTCATGTAACTTTTGTGCCCCTGTTTTATAAACCGACTCCCGTCCTCTCCAATGCAAAGAGTTAAAAAAATAAAGCCAAGGACGATCAAGCCCTAGCACAGCATCTGCACAGTCTTTAAAAGCTCGAGTGACGCTTATAAAGATCAGCCCTGAGGAGTTCAGAGCCCCTGGCTGAATACGCTGGGTGGGACCTGCTTTGTTGATACAGCTCGTGTCTAGAAAGTCAAGAGAGTGTGTAGTATGAGGGCAGTGGGGGACCGATTTCTAATCCATTAATTTTACGTTGCTATTTTCTGGTTGAGTGTGTGCTAATTAGATTCATGGCTGAATCCCGTGTCTCTCCCGTTCTCAAGGAAAGCGGGGAGAGAGAAAAAAACCCGCAAGACTTTGGTCGTAGCAGATGTTTCCCCGGAATTAGTCTTGACTAACGGATTGTTTACTTATCATTGAGATCGGATCTCCTTGTTCCACCCGATCTCCGTCTCTCCCAAGTGCCTTTCGCAGCTTGACACTCCAGCTATAGGATAACAATGACCCTGTTTACTTTCCACCAGTTTCTTTCTTCTTTTGGGCTCTTGTCAGGAGAATAATAAAATAATACCCCCATCATTCCTTCAAATCCGCACAGACTTCTCTTCTCTACGGAGAATCCACACCACCTATTTGGAAAATAGTTGGGAAACTAGGGCTTTTCTTTCAGACACATAAGACTTATTTAAGTGGACGTGAACTGAGGAGAGATTACGACACAGAGTTTCAGCTCTTTTACCGTCAGTTCAATAAAATTCAAACACGTCGGTGGTATCCGTTTCCTATGTTACCGGCTCATCCTTACATTGAAATTTGATACAGTGATTTTAGCTGCTGACTATGAATGCGAATGCTCTTAAGTCTTAACTTTGGAATAATCACAAGCATATGCGAAAATCTCCTTATTGCAACCTCCTTGTTAGCAAAACTGTACTATTGAAACTAATTCATCTGGTCGTTCGTATACATTAAAGTTCAGTTCAGAAATAGGAAATAGCTTGGGCAATAATAACGGGCATGGCTAAGACTTCATAAACGTATACTTAATATTTCATTGAGTGCGGTTGATTTGGGGCAATATGCAACTTTAACATTGAGTGTGTCGAGTGGGCGCCAGGTTCAAAGTCCGACCAACACACGCACGAAAAGATTTCCAGCCAATTCGTGTTGTAGATTGAACAAGATCGCAATTAACATCAACGCCCTCTGCTGAAAACCCCTGGATCATATTTAGAAAACTTTACCATAGTGTATAACCCTGTACTTGGATACCCCTAAGAAGGTTGATATGTAAATGTATTGTAGAACAAGTTAGGATATCTTTGGAGATTGAATGAGTAAATGATTTGGTTTCTAGAGGCTTGACACGCTGTTTATCACTACAGGGAAAGTTTGTAGAGTGGAAAGTAGGAGTGATTCAGAGTTGTTGAATTCTAGTCAGGTATTCAAGTCGAGAATTCAATTTGAATTCCCCTCTTGATCGATTCCTTGACTAAGCCATTGACACCAATAGTAACAGCCTTCGCATGTGTACATCAACTTACATGATTATCCCCATTCTTGAGGGGAACTGGGCTAGTGCACGTGAAAGGGCCACTTGGCTGCTGAAGGCATCTTAAACTCTTTCCGCTCTTCCCCCCACCCAGCTGGGCCCCACAACTTCCGGCCGTAGAGTCTGTCGTTGTGCTCGAGTTGGACGAGGCCACGTTCCCTATCGGGGTCACATTCCCCGTCGAGGTCAATCCTATTCTCGGATTGAGATGGACTTGTGGCTGGATGGAGGTACAAGGGGCTCCGGACCCAGACCCAGAAACACAGCCTACGGAAGAAATCGGAACGGCTGGGAGTGATCCATTCACCATCATCATGTTTTGAGGTTGAGCCTGGAATTGAATAAAGTACTTTAAAATTCGAATCTGGAATGGCGATTAATTAGAATTTAAGTGCGTGTATTTGTATGCATGTAAATTAATTGGAAGGACAGGGGGGTGTAGTCGAGTGTGATTTGAATTTGAAAAAGGGGACACGAGGGAATTTGGATAGTGTGTCAAATTGGTGGAGAATGCCATTTCCTAGTTGCCACTGCCAGTAATCTCAGTCCAACCAATTTCCTCGGAATAGGATTTTTCTCGTATTGTTATCTCATATCTCGGTGAATTCCCTGATTCCATTTCTGGGCAAGAGGCAAGAGAGAGTGGTAGTGGAAATTTCCGTTATTTTTTTCCCCACATTTATTGGCCAAGCAGAGTCATTCTTGTGGACGAGTTGGGAATATGAAATGTGATGGTTATATTCTACCGCAAGGGTAACCTGTCACCCACACTAGTCGGCAACTTTGTATCAACTCCCCCCCACCGAATTTTTGATAGTCCAACATGAGTTTTATACTGGATGGGATTTCCACACACTTCCACCCCAGAACAACTTAATAGCTCCGAAGAATATACTACATTTTATTGCCCTGTATTTCCAGGTGTGGTGCACACAACATAACCCACACCATTCATATTCTTAGAACTAGCCACTTCACCGAGCCTTTGGGGCAGAAGTGCAGGTGATCTCTTTAAAAAAATCCTGGGGGGCTAACTCTAAGGTTTGTCTGGAGTGGATTAAGAGTGACTGAACTCTTGAAGCGAGGACTGAAACTAATACGAACCTAGGGCTTTTCGAGTATCCCACTTGGGCCCCTTTGAGCTATCCAGTTTGAAAAAGTTGTCACCCTGGAAATACAAGTTATGAGAGGGGAGTTTTAAGTCTTAGGATATCTTTTACAATCTCAAGGCTTTTAGGACGGATACAAGGCCTAAGTGGCAGAGGGGAGATTGGATTTAGTCAAGCATTTTTATATTAAACTGCTGTTGAGGGACTCATAAAGAATTTCGGCCCTTCAAGTTACAAAGCAGTAGTTTTTGCCCCATATTTTTCAAAATATGCTCATTTTAGAACAAATAAAAGATTTTTTCGATCCAGAAAATGTTCCAGTCTGGCAGGCTTCCACTTAGACTTTCGAAAGTACATTGAAATGATTTGTAAATTACGTAGAAGCTTGTTTTTTTTTATTGAATTTCAAATCTTTTAAAAACATTCGTGGCGCTTAATTTCTATTAATTAGAAGAGGGTTGTGATCAGAATATATTTAAGTAGAGGAAGCATGAGATTAATGTGGGAGGGGGGGGGGGGATTATGTAACCAAGAATTTGGGGGTGAGGATTCTGTATGTTACTAGTCTGACCTGCCCAATTTAGTACTGATGGGAGTTAGATAGCCACTGCGCTGACCCTTGCGTCATCTATTGCAATCATAACATTAAGAGAATTAGTTTTTCGATGCCTTCTTTTGATAATATTTATGTTTTAATCAAGCAGTCACTGCCCGATATTTTGGTCACCATTGGCTTGTAATTGAATATTTCTTCAAAGTGTAACATTACTGAGGGAGGTTGTTTTATAATAAAAATTTAATTTATTCTCTCTTTTATAGAGAATATTAAGATTTTGAAAATGGAATTATAGTGTCGGGTACACAAGGTCAAAAAAATGCCCAGAATTAAAGTTCCCGGCCTTAATGGTTTTGGAACCCTTTAATGCATGTATAAGTCTTGAGTTTCAGATCAAACCAAGAAATGTCTTTGGCAGTCTTTGGCTTTACGATTTAATTTTTAAAAGGAGTCTTGAATTTGTAAAGAAAAAATATAATTATAATTTATTTCCCACACACTTTGAGGTCTTTAATAATTTCCCAACCTTTCCCTCTCGGATAAACTTTAGAATGAAATAATATGAATTCTTATAAATGCCAGAAAATTCAATCCCTTCTGACATAACCTTGCGTTGCAGACTTCTTGGTTCTATACGAAGCCTTAAACGTTTTCCATATTATCTGCCTATTGAAACTATTGAATAACCTTAAAAAGAACCTTTGTCAAATATAAACTACTAGCATTTTGTGCCCGCTACGATTGGCATCGCCTAGAAAAAATAATCAGCTATCGAACTCACCATCACGTTGACAGTCGAGCGGTAGATTCAACTGGTCACACACACACACACACACACACACACACACACATTACAACTTTAGCATTGAGTTGGAGGAAATTGTGAAATTGTCACCGGGTTTTAACCATGGCAGACACACGCAAAGATTTCTAGCCAATTATGGTTTAGTTTCTTGTTTACTATTGCTTCTATCTAAACACTCAAGATATTCGTTCCCTGCTTGAGTTCTACAGCCTCCATGTAAAGTTTGTAACTTAATACCAAAGCCAAGCCCCTTGTTCCAGGAACAGAGAGGCTGTAACATAAAAACTTTCTATGCAGATTTGTTTGAAATTAAACGGGATACTGTTTCCAAGTTTTTATAGAAAGTGTTTGGAAACAAGAGTGCGTCCCTTATTTTTTCACGTTCAAAGAATAAAATAAAAATATTCCCAACAACCTCCAAGAAGCTCCTCCGTACTATTTCATCTTGTGCAAGGGGAGCGACGCTGCCACCGATTTTCGAGAACGATAAGAACAAGGAGTTATTGAATGGACGGGGATTATGTACACGAAATGGGCTTTGTGGGCTCAAAATGAGTCTTAAGGGAGGGCTTCGGTGGTCTTGGGTAGACTATAATCTGTGCATCAAAATACTCTCATTAGAAATGGATAGCTTTTGTAGTTGGTATAACAAATATTCTAGTCTAGTCTTAAACGCGAGTAAATATTAAATCCCTCATCTTCATACATCCAGGCCCTGATAAACAAAAACAACTTTTTGTCATAGCTCAAAATTAATTTCCTTGGTGGAAAACGGAAATTTAAATAATGAGCATTCGTCCAAAGACTAGGTTTATTGGAAGCTCATGTGTCCGTCTGTCCATCCAGCCGATAACTTTCGAACAGGTTTATTAATCCCAATCTCTTATGCATAGAAGGCTGGATATTTAAGGTTGGCCAAGACGGAGTCCATGTTCGTCCAACCCTAGGTTTACTAGTTTTTTTAAAGTTCCCAGGTTGAATAATATATTGCTCACGCTTCCCCAATTCTTAGATTGTGTCCGGCTGACCTTCCCCCCAAAAAACAAGTAGGGACGGATTGTTCCAAATAGGGACAAATATAAATTACCCGGATGGGACATCTTGCAGGCTGATGACTCTCTCCCTCTGTCACATAACTTACCACTGGGGCTTCGGTGTGAACAACTCGAATAAATACATAACCAATGACCTCCGTCTTACTAGCTGGATATAGTCTATACAACTTCTAATATGCAAACTTAGACACTATTATATAAAAACATTCCTCTCCTATATAGGAGATCCATGGTCATAAATCCTGGCAAGGTACAAGCCGGCCCATCCGTTCCCAAACGTCCTAGGACGACTAGGACCTTTGGTGACTTTTACGAGTTCTGAGAGTTGGACAGCTACAAAAGCCCATAACATATATGACGGTGGGGGATTCGGAAATGTTATTTGCAGGGAAAAAGTCTTGTTCGGCTGGCGCCACACCAAAACCAAGTCGTAAAGCTTGGGGTTGGCAGGCAGTTTAAGAGTTTATCCGGGAGCATTTATCCCGTGTAAATCTCCTCATAAAAATAAAAACCCGGGTTGAGTCCCCAGGATAATAGCCATATGTCCTCAAGTCCCTTCATTCATCCCCCCGAATCAAACAACAGGGAACGGGGCTCATTTCCGCTTCCCCTTCAACTAATAAAACCATTCAAGTTGGATGGGAACACGGACAGAGAGCAGACACACGTCTCATTCCTAATTGTATTTAAAAATCTCGTAAACTTTCCACCGCTAGACAACTTGATGAGGACCTTTCACAGCTTTGGGTTACGATACTACTCCATTCTCGTTTAATTACACGAGGGGAAGTTGGGACATAAAACTTTCCTGTAGGGTCACCGCAGTTACTTCAAAAGGAATAACTTACAACTGCAACGGGAAACCGCAGGTGATAGAACATGGATCAGTTTGCAGCCGGATTCATTGCATATAATTTAGTCACTTTTAGTACCAGATTTATCCCGCTAGAAAGCGTTCTAGATACAAATTAAACTACTTAAAGACTAAATTATACAGCCAAAAAAGGGGTAAAATTAGAGGACAATAATCCCACTCTAGACTATTTGCCCATCGGTGGCCGTTATAAAGGGAATTTTGAATATGTTTCAAAACTAGCGGGAACGTCATTATTAGACGGGCATTGCCGAGACGTCAGAAATGTATCTAACTAAGAATTCGCCAAGGATCTCTCTCTCTGTGTGTGTGTGTGTGTGTGTGTGTGTGTGTGTGTGTGTGTGTGTGTGTGTGTGTGTGTGTGTGTGTATGTCCGTTACGTTACCAGTTGAATCTACCGCTCAACTCTATGATAAAATTGCACAGTGCCCTTGCACTTTAGTAACGTCTCTGCGATGCTCATAATGGCGGGTCCGATGGCGGATTATTTTTTCTAGGCGATGCCCGTTTGGCTAGTATTAAATATTTGTAGTGAGTACACTTCATTTGGGGCAATGTACAACTTTAACATTGAAGGCTTTGAAGAAGTTCAAAGCGTGACAGACACTGATTTCCAGCCAATTCTTGCTGAGGATCGCAGAGTAGGGGGAGTAATAGCAGAGGTGGCATAATACCTACAAGTATTTATTGAAAAGGTGTTTGAGTTTAATTATGTGGGAAAGAGGGTGATAAAGTGATTTGGCACGTACCTTGGCCTTCCTCGCATTCTTCTGCAATATCCTCGCATAATAGTACATGGCCATCGTCAGAGGATGTTCCCATCACCCCGGAGAGAGACACTTTCTTCCTTGAAATGGACTTGGAGAAATCCAATCTCAAACCTCAAGTACGTTTTCCTCTTAAGACGGAAATAAATGGAACTCGGATCACTCCACACAAATAACCCTTCTCATTACCAGAGTAATCCTACAGCAAATGATCATGTCACCATCAAGCCCGAACCACCACTACCACAATCCCACATCCAACTTTCTCCCAAACAATTGTCAAGGAAAAAATCCCGTCCCAAATTGTCCTTAAGGGAAAGAAAGTCGTCGGCAACGGCCAAAGGGCTAGGGTCAGTTGTCCCTCCAAAACCTCAGAAGCTAATCTTTAAAAAAAAACTAGATAGTCTTCCTCGTATTTTTTTCGGGGGGTGGGGTTAAGCTTCGGGTTTTTCTGTGCCCCAAAAAATCCCTGCCCAACCCAGATGGTTTGGGACTAGGAGGGCTTAAATCTCGGCCCGAGTCCCTCATCCCTTCCACGGCTCTGACTTTTCATTCCTTGAGAGACTAAGTGTGAAGTGAAGAGATGTTTTTCAAGTGGGCAGATGTCAGAGACACATTAGGACCATTGACTTCCAGGAGCACATTCAGCCATTTCTCATCCCTCACACTCCACCACTCAAAATCACATCATCCTCAACCCAACTCACTTTTTAAATTATCACATCACATGTGCTTCTGTCCTTTATGGATAATCCTTTGCCACTCGTCCTAACGTTCCAACAGTCTCAACTGATCTCCTCCCAGGATCTCATCCACGGCCCAGGCACTCCTTCAAACTCTCTTGGGAGATGATGAGCGGAATTGTTAGTCTAGCTGGAAAAAAATAGTCAGCACTATGTACTACCAATACGTAGAGGGATAGAAGAAGCCAGAGATGATTCAGTTTGCAATCTTAATCCATGCTAGATCCAATCCTTTTTTTTATACAAGTGGCGGAAATAAATTACAAAGCCATCCCTCCAAACTCATACCTCTGATCCGGAGATTCAAGGCTTTCAACATATTTATGATTTCTTTTTTAATTTTTACCTATAGCTATGAGCCTATTGGAGCTTGAGATTTAGGAGAGAGAAAGTGTGAGATTATAAGATGGCGTGATTAACTGCTGGATTAACTTACCCCAATTTCCTCATTCACACCAGTTTGGGGTAAAAGGGTTATGGAATTTGGGCTAGTAATCCCAGAAACCCTTTTGAGCAGATTACATCAAAATTTCATAAAGACAAATGCCTCTTTTATACTTCACGTCAAATTGAGCGTCCTTGTCCAAGAGTTTTGTATCCAAATACTTTACAGAAACATTCTATATTCTCTTGCAAATCTCCCGGAAAACGGTGGTGAACGTGACGCATAACAGAGGCACTGCGTGTCCACTAACACACGTAGTTGACTAAAATGAAATAATTTATTATCCTGCTCAAGAAGATGCTCCAGTTTCTGAAAGAATACAAAAAACTCGTGATATTTCTGGTTAGTTTTTGCCGGTTAGGTTAGCTGGGTTATAAAACTCAAAGTAGGTATGTAAATTCTGTACAAGAATAATAAATTTAGCAAGTGGAGACAGGAAGACAATAATGAAAATAAGGCCGGCAAAGCAATAGTCCCTTACAAAAAAGTTTTGTTACAAGGCCCCCCTACTTAATCATTGGCTCCTTCTCTTTCTTAAATTCCAAATCCTCCGTTCCTATTCACTCGCCGTATCATTTCCTCAACACGATACATACCACCAGCACAATTCCATTTCAAGATTCTAGACTGAGGTACACAGTTGCAGGAGTAAACTTTTTTATTATTATTATTATTATTATTATTATACAAAACTCAGCTCATCATTCAATTCCCCTACCTTTCAGAATTACAACGAATTACCACCAGTGACAAGAATATTTTTATTTCATCTCATTTCTCCAATTTCACTCCACTCTTCCCTGTCACTCAAAAAAATGGGGAATCTTCTTTTAAAAACTGACTTCCCCAGGAAATAAAAAAATGATAACTCGTTAGAATCTTTCAAGCCGAGTTAAGGAGAAATTCTCATACAGGGCTTTTCCCGACCATTTTAATGACTGTCACGGAAGTGAGTTGTTTTTGACTGGAGAAATCCCATTAAGACAAATTGAATAAGCCCGAGAAATGCCTAGTGCCCGTTTCAACATGATGGCTTTCTTGTCATAGTCATCTCTCCCTCTAAACTACTTGGGAATGGAATATTAATCCTCTCACCTACTTTAAATACCCCCGTTTTCAAACTATATCACTTGGCCAAGATGATTTCCTTTTATTCCATTAGATTGAGAACTAAGGGGGAGATAAAAAGGGTTGCTGATAGGGCAGTTTGCTCACAATTCCTAAGATTCTGATGATGATGATGATTTGGATGATAATGGGGAAGATGAGGCTCAAGTGCCTGGTCTTGTAGCTGGAGATGTGGAAAGTTGACTGGAGAAAGGGCCCGGTGTTTCTCCAGCCTTGTCTCCCGTTTTTGTGGATAAGAAACGGGGACGCGTCGACGCGGCCTTCCAGTACTAGAACTGGAGCTTTCAAGCCTAGAAGATGAAGCCTTGAAAAGTGAAGGAGCTTGTGATGTCAAGAAATGGATTCGCAGAGCTAGGGTAACCCTCAATTCCGATGTGTATTCAAGCTTGTCCTTTTTTGAAAAAAGTCACAAGGCAGAACGGGGACGTTTGGACTGGAGTCTTGCTGGAGAAGGGGGGAGTAGATGGGCCGTAAATGGGACTAGCTGGTCATGAATCCAATATCTTTCTTGGAGGAATGAAATACAAAGGGATTCAGAGGATGGAGACCATACTGAAAGCTTATCAAAGCTCTCAATCATTCCCATCTCCGCATTTCAAATCCTATATAAGGACGGACAGACGGGGGAAGGAAGAGCTCACTAAACTACCCGCAACATATCTCATGTCATTTCCGTTAATATCTTTATCTATAAAATTATGTTATCCCCAAACTTGGTCCATGAACAAGGAAGGGTTGACTGGAACGGAATTTGCTGGGATTCCTTGAGTTCAAATATTTCCTTTGATTTTAAAATTATTAAATACAAATCAAAGAGTAATATGTTGCTTGTCAAAAGGACCCATACCTATGGAAGTAAAAAATAAAATACGACAAGGAATGTAGTTGGGAATTACATACTGTTTTTAGTTTCATGTTTTAATCAAATCGATTGTGGAGTTGAATGAACTTTTACCTTATCGGGATTAGTTTTTTAATTACAAGTTTTTATGAAATGGTGACCTTGTCTAGACATGAATGAATCCAAGTTATGGAACTTGTCATTCCAGACGGTTGTTTAATTATTATAGTTGAGCATTAATTTCATAGAGTTGTGGTAACTTTCGAAGCCAAGTTGACTGAAGTGGAAATATCAAGATTAAATAATAAAATGCAGTTGAAGACGTTTAAAGCCATTTCTCAAGCTTAGAAAAACATGAATAGGTAAATAATTGTACAATAGAAAAGTTTTAAAGGGTTTTAATTATTTGATGAATTTAAATTAGATGGATTTATCAGCTAAATAACTACTCAAAACAAGCTACCAGTTTCATCATTTAGAGTTCCTATAATCTCCATATTCTCGACGATTAAGGAGGATGAGGAAATTAAAATTCCAATCCCAAGTGGGACTATATATTACTACTTACTTAAGATTAAAAGAGAAAATTGGAACAAAACTGGGCCTTTGTTTAAATAAATCTACCATCGAGGCGAGGATAGATGGTATCGACCAACGGGAGCCTTCAATTTTTGGCAATGCCCATAGTTCTGAAAACTGGACCTACAGTCCATTTCAAAGTATGAAAGGATATAAGGATATATAAGTACTTCTGTGATTAAAACTAATTCATTAAAAATTTTAATTAAATTAAATTGTGCAGTCAATATGAATGATTTTATGCATTGGTGGATTATTTACGAAATGGCTTATACCGTGTATAGAGCAAAACAAATAAATAGATATGCTTCTTTTGTATGACATAGTTTTTATTTTTATATTTGTATGTGTTTTATTTATGAGGCTGCCCGAAGATTTATTTTCTTGTTTGGATTGAATTGATATAAATTTGCTGATGAATATCATTCTGCTGCATTCTGCAACATACGTTAAGTTCGTTAAATAGTTTCTATTTTCTCCTTACCAGTCCACCTTAATCATGATATCTTTATTTTTTGTAACAAGAATACGCCTAAGAAAGAAACCTAAGAAAAGCTAAATGATGAATCGTGCAGTTCAATAAGAGATTTAAAAAATTAGTGTCCACCATGTTGACCAAATTCAAATTTTAAAATCTGTATGGCTGTTGGTCCCTATAGATCCTGTTATAAATTGTAGCATCTGTCAGTAAAGCAATTAGTAATTGGCTGAGCACAGCTTTGGGTGTGTATAGATTTTGTCGTTATAACATGTAAAATTGTAGCTCTTGCTATTTCAGAATTTCAGATCCATTTGGTCTCATCCCTATTATCATAGTCCATGGACCTTCCGTTATGCGACTTGACGGATTTTAAAATGCTAATAGGATTTCGAAATTGTTCTAAACGGGCTTGGTTCTGTGAAACATAGTTAGTGAGGAATGGTTGGGAATCTATGTGACTGATTTTCAGTGTTTTCGAGACTTTCCAACCCGATCTTAATTCCGAACATACTGAGGGTGAAGAGGGAATTGGAGGTGTAGTCATAGTTTTGACTTTTTGACAAAGTTTTCATGTTGTCCCTGACGTTCTTTATTGTCCTTGGAGGAGGTAAGCCCATATTGACGATGCTCATACTACTCAAAGTTGATAAGAGTTGACAAAGTTCCTCTCCCCCGTCCAAAATCAAATTTGTTTCGAATAGCATTGAGTCAACGAGGGGTTTTTATTACCAGGCACGAGACTCGAGAGCCGAAGACCCTACTGACTTTACTCTCAACATCCATAAACTTCAAACTTATTTATTACTCACAAGAATACTTGACAGAGAGACAAACTCGGAAAGTCTGAAGAACTGCTAGACCCTTCCGGAGCTTTATGAAGTAGCACACTAATTCATATTCTTGATCACCTAATCAAGATAACTATTGTCTATAAAAGAAAGCAAGGTCCATGAAAAAGTTTAAAAATTCTGCAAGGTTATCTGGTTTCTAACCAAACAAACAAATGTATTTAGTGGATTTCGAATTCAATTAGCGTTACCAAGAGCTTAGATTGCTGCGCTTCTAATCGTTTAAACTTTTTTAGTTCAAACTGTAAGGGATCAGTATTTTTTTATTTGCAATATTAATTCTAGGACTAAAATATAATAATCTTCCCCATTGCTAAAAAATCTGGAAGACCCGACTGGGTTATTTGTGAAGATAGTTGCTACGTTTAATTAAATTAAATTTTTCTAGTTTAAATAATTAATAATTCTAATAATTAATAATTAATAAATTAATAAATCTAGTTTTTCTATTCAATTTCGTTTAACAACTAGGAAAACACATTACTACTAATCATAATTTCTAAAACTTTTTTTACAGCTTTTCCCTAAAAGATTTTCAAATCTGAAACTATTGGTCTAACGTGGGAAACATTAAAAAAATACTTCATATCACTCTGAGTTGACATTTTTTATGCTGATTTCCAAACCTGAACCGGTGTTTTTAAGTTTTTATTTTCAAAAATTAATTATAAAATTTCCAATCCTCCGGTGGGAAAATATTGTAAAAAACTTTTGATTAATAATACACAATCTCAACTAGCGGAATACCCCACACAGTAACCAGGCTATTGAAAATGTTCAAAAGAAGTTGCTCATAAACGAAAACTCTGACTTTCTTTGTATGTTAGTCAGTGCCTCGAAGGATGAATGGATCTGTTCAGCAAAAACGTAGATGATGACAATAGACATGTTCCATTCCCCAAAATCATATACTTATGAAAAGACGCTTTTAAACATTCTCAAAAACACTTAGTTTTTTCGGTTTTTTCTCACGTCAAAATCAACTCCGTTTCGGGCGATTCAAATACAATGAATCATAGAATTAGTCAATTGCATTCCCTTTTCACTATGAATTACTTGTATATCATTAGTGCTTATTACTAAAAGGAGCTACGTCTGTCCATCAAGTCAAGGTCAAAAATGGGCACAATCGGGTAGACTCTTGAGGGTCTTTTAAGAGTTTTGTTCTAATATTTTTTAGTATATAATATTAAGGTAGGCGACAGGCCGAGTTATTAAGTATAAATTGCATGCACGAGCAGAACTCAATTTAATTTCCAAAATTTTAAGCTCTGATGGACTATTTAAAATTGGAAGACCCACCTCACCAGCACTCGACGATGTTTCTTGAATCTAGTCCTTTTGTGCACTGGAATAAGATTGTAAAGTATCCGGGCAGGATAATTATTAAATGATTGAATGAAATAAGACTAGTTGGCCTATTCAGCACTAGATCAAGAGAAATAGATCCAAGAGATTTTGATGGGACAAAAACGTATTTAAGAGGGACTCAGTAGCTCACTCAAGAAGTCTGGAACTCTTCTGGGGTCTTAGGATTTCCATAAAAGAGAGCCCAGCCCAAATCTCCGTAATCCTCCTAAAGATAAAGAACGTTTCAGTTTGTGAACCAGCTAAACGCCATTCAGACCATTTGGAGTCCAAAGAAACCAGTAAAAACTTTGAATTGCCTTTAAAATAAAAGAGATGATGATAAAGCTGTTCCGGGCTCAATCTTATTCGAGAATACAAAGTCATGAAAGGGTCATTTGGGTTTTAATATCCGATTCCGTCTCTCCCAAGGGGTATTTGAAATATATTCAACGTCTATGGGGGGAGTTCTCCTGAAGGATATCATGGCGGGTTGGACAGAGTACAAATAGGAGGATATCAGACAGGGAAAATTGAGGGCACTAAATTGAGCCTTGTTGTGGATTTCTTGTTCCTTGCTGTACATTTGTCCACTTGGATTGGATTCCATGCCATTTCCACCATCAATTATTGGATTCCTGTCAATCCGGGTAGAAACTGTTGGACTCCCCAATAAAATCTCTTTCCTTCAGCTCCTTTTTATCCACGAGAAGAAAACGCCCAGCTTCTACACCAAGTGACCTTGTTCTAACCTAACCAAACCAGCTTTATAATAATAAATAGCAAAACCTTGGTTGACAATAATAGGGCAGTGCCCTCCCTCTTCCTTCATTCACAATGAATCCCGGAGATAAACCATACTTATCTCAAGCTTGAAGTTTTTCTTCTTCAGACGTTTAATCATTTTGACATCATATCCTTTCTACTCATCCCACATGAGATATTTGAGTAGATATGCTGGAAGAAGACAAGAGATCATAAATGACAATCGTACATTAATCCAAGGTCGGGTATAGTTGATAGAGGTTTTTCAGAGATATATGAAAACACCTCTTGTTCTACAAAAGACAAGCGTTTATGAGACATATGAACTAACCGTAGAATCTTCGTTACCAATCACAGTCGTATTTTTGTAAACTTGGATGATCTGGTATACGAGGAACAGATGTTTGTCATCGAGACTGAAGACTTCCAAGTCTTTGCTAATGCTCAGGTTAAATGAAATAAGCGGATGTAAATATGTAGAATATTTTGATTCCGATTAAAAAATTGATGCAGATACAATTTCATAATTGAAAAAAAGAAAATAACCGCTTTGTTTCCAAATTAATAAATATGCATTTGAAAGCTTTTAATAAATGATCTATCATCATTTATGATCACAAGTAACACCAATGCCGTTGTTTTGACTGCATTTGTGCTGTCTAACGATGATTTCGTAACAAAATACGGGCTTAATCTATTAGCCTAGCTTATCAAAATCGATACTAAAAATATATTAAATACCCATCGGAATTCTTAACTTTGATTAAATATTGAAAGTTTTTAAGCTTAAGAATGTTCTAGTCTATTATTATGTTTTTCCTGTTGAAAGTTTATAGCTAGTGGGATCAAAATTATATTTTCACTACGGCAATTTTTATTGTATTGATAAAGAATTTATTTTGTGGTGAATCTTTAAGAACATCATCATCTTAAGAAGTAAATTAGTAATGTGCTGATATTAAATACCTCCTCCAATCAAATCAAATTACTAATGAATGACCTGACTGCAAGGTTTTTTATCCGCGACAAATAATACAATTAACGGGGGCTATTAATTAAAATTAACGGATTTAATTGTACAAGTAATGATAATGACGTCATACATAGCAATATAAATAGAGACATATTGGATTCATTTACTCTCATCAATTGTAACAGATAATAATCTTCTTTTTGTTTGTTTTGAATTTTTTAACTTGGCATTCATTACTGACATCTTTATTGAATAGAGTTCATACAATGCCAACGGTATATTAGTACGCTTAGATTTTACTATATTATGATTTAAAATTATGAGAAAAAATGTAACATAATATGTTTTAACAGATGCCAGAGGCTACGAAATTCAGGTGTTCAGGTGTGTTGAAATCTTATCTTCGCCATGTAAAAAAATGCTGAACATGCTACTTAGGATAATAACAAACTACCAGGGTTTCGGATGTGATAATCACACTGTGGTTTGTGGCTGTGATTTGTGTGATTATCTCAAAAATTACAGTTGCCTTCTACTGTGATTTCTGTGATTTACTGTGATTTAATGGGATTTGTTGGGATTTGCTATAAAAACAATAGTTCAAGATGTAGTATTGGGGTTTTAATAAAAAAATTTAGTTGCTGGATTATAAACGCTTATAATTATGATAAATTATATTCTATTTTATCGATTATTAGCGTGTTTGATTAATTACATTAAAGTAGATTAGCTCGTGCATGCGGTTTGAATAAATCACAGAAATCCCATTAAATCACAGAAATCCCAAAAATCACACCCAACGCCCCTGTTATCTGTGATTTCAGAAACCCTGCAAACTACCAACATTGAACGATAAGCCTCTAACTATCAAAGTATAAAGAACTTACACAAAAAATGTTTTAAATGTTTTGGTAAAAGAATTTTTTACAGAAACATCAAACAAAACAAATATGTTTTATAGGTGAAATCTAGAGTACCGATGGAAGGGTTTTTAAGTCTCACGCAAAGCAACACAGATTCGACGTGCCTACACAGTTAACTGTATATTCCGACAAAAATTTTAGAAAAAATAAGCTGTTAGAATTTCATTTAAATGATACTGTTACTTCTATTTTTAAAACATAACTTTACGGAAAAACAAAACATGAGAATAGTTCCTATCCATTTAAAGAAATCAAAGCATTCTCAAGATTTTTTAAAACTTTCCAAAATTTCACTACAAATAAAAGAGTTTTCTACTCGGTACAGGATTATGAAAATTTTTATTTAAAAATATCTTGCGAAACGTAGGGTTGATAAAATTTCAAATGAGTTTGAATTGTGATTATTTAAGATAAAATGATATTTTAAGAGATAGAAAATGAAATTTGTAATCATTATGTTAATTTAAGTTTAAAAGTTGCTCTAAAGTAACATTAACTTTCTAAAATCTATACAGAAATCATGGCCCAAATTCAACACACAGTGTTTGAAAAATTGTCCTGGATGGTAGTTTAATAAAGTAGTTGGTTGTGATATTCGTATCGCTAATTTTCCGCTTTTTAATGGTGAGATTGCGACTTCAGCTGTTCCCGAATAATTAAGAGGTAAAAGAGCTATCGTCAACACTGCTTATCCTGGTAATGAATGTTTTCTTTACGCGTTTTTGATTCAAATGCTCTCTGATGATTTCCCTAAATATTGTGGAAGTCATACGAAAGAATCTGGACAATTTAAAAATTATACAATTGGGAATCTATAAGGTTTCTCACAACTATCAGACAAATAGTTAAATTTGAAAAGGTCAATGCAAGCAAAAATTTTGCAAATAAGTGAAAATGTGTGAAATGTTAAAAACGATCAAAAATTTTGTCGTGATGACACGAAAAATCATTTTATGACTATCACGCAAATAAGTTGATGAATTGAACGTACCTCTCATCATTTCAGTATCTCTTGTTAAAATTGCTTTAACACTTTTACACCGGAAACATAATGTCACAATGTTTTCAGGTTTAACATCAGCGAAGTTTGATAGCTTAAGTGTCAAAAGCAAAACAAATTTTAAAAGCCATTCAAAAACAACTTAAAACTCATCAATGCTGATTTAGGTTCCCCCCATAAATAAAAGAAAGAAAGAATTTGTGCTTATAAGCATATTCCGTTTTTAAAAAATACTCGTTATATCGAGGTTACAAATCGATGAACAAGCTTTTAGAAGAACTTTACCCAAGTTTCTTAAAGTGTATTAAAAGAAAATGAAAACAAGCTTTCAATAAAAAAATAAAAGAGATATAAAATAAAAAGTACTTGTCATTTATGTTAATTAAAAATCAAGAACGCTGACAAAGTCAATGAACATTGCCATATTTGTGGTAGGCTTATAAATGCAGCACATAATATTTGTAATGCCTTATATGTTTAACCAAATAAAATACCAGTATGGATGCAATCTTTTAAGAAATTTTGACTTACAGTTTTTATTAAGTTATATCTCAAAATTGCTAGATGAGTCTGTGGACGTCATTCCAAGTAAATGCAACAAATTAAATAGCATTATAACATCATTATTTTGTTTTTTCGATGCAGTATGCTGTCCAAGGTCACAGTTCACACTGACTGGGTAATGAGGCCCAAGAATCCTGCAACCGCATTTATGAACACACCTTTTCGAAGGAAATTTTTAAAAAGTATCCTCAAAACACAAGATATGCAGTCCATCATCTGATACGAAAACGATTTATTCCCATCATAAAAGGCGTCGTCCTTCTAATCAACTTTGCAGTTGTAGCAGTAGCTATACTATTGAGCACGCTGTAAATTTTTACATCAAATCTTCTGAGATTAGATATTTTTTGCTTGTTAATTTTCGGTCAGCTATTCACCTTCGAAATTTTTTGTATAACTAGTACTTACATATATAAATTTATTTATTTTTATGAGGTTTAAAGCATAATGTTTTGAAGATTCGCGCCTTGCTTTCAAATAAGCTACACCTTGTTCTCCTCTACCAAAATATATTTAAAAAAATCAAAATATAGAGGACATTTTGGACAAGGAATTGTGTCGTCAAACTCTGGACAACACCATGGACCTTCAAGGAATACCAGTGATCACGGGAAGGACACGTAAGGCTGGTTTAAATGCTGTTTTTAGGGATTCTATAGGAATCCTCCCATCATACGTTCCATATGGGGGGAGGAATATTTTTGAAGTCCCAAGAAAAGGGGTTAGGTTTCAAATAAATATTTAAACCCATTTCTGGTTTGACCGATTGATGCTCATGTTAGAACCGCCAAGGCTTGAATACCAGCTAAATTTGAATCTTTTAGGGAAAGGGCATTCTATTTATATTCTTCTACTGTAAAAAAATGAAAGGGTCCTCGAATTTAAGTACTTCCAACTAATAAATTGTCACAAATTATTTTCTGACACTATTTAATTATTTTTAGTGCTGTAAGGTTTATTAATCTGCTAAATTAACACACTAGCAACACACTACCACTAACATTAAAACTAAAATTATCATTCACGAGTACCCCACTTCTTCAGCAGCCTTACATAACGTCTTATTAGCTGTTTTCACCCTAATGTTTAGTAGAATCGTTACATCCAATACGATTCGTGTTTTTCGTTCTTTCTCAATTAGCTTTGACACGTGTGGATAAAGAATGTCATCAATTAAGTGGTGACCGAGGTTTGTAGAATCCAGACCGTGAATGCGAAGGTCAAGGTTATGAGCATGATGTATAGAGTAAGATCAGAATAATCCATTGTCTTCCCTTACCGTGACGCCTTTTCTTCAACCTATACCTCTTTACTCATTAAGGCGTCAGAGAACCTTGCTTCCCAGGGTTTGATAATCGCACCCCGTACTCTGAACCAAACTATTAAATTATTTCCCCCAGAGATTATCATCAACTACGTCATGGTCTTTGCTCAATTCACTACCTATAAGCCTCAACAACATTAATCGCAACCCCTCGGGTGGCAAAATTTTTTGGATTAATATCGTACCTAAATTCTACCTTGTTTCCTTTCCGAGCTATTGTTGACCGCATACGGTACTCTGGCACCCGCATCAATTCCGAAACCATCCACCAATACTTTCGTGTTAAAGTTGCACTTTGCCAACCGTAGACAAGAAATGTCTGGCCAGTTGGCTTCCCCAATTAATCTATGTAATCGGCCACGACTCGCCAAAAAGAGCATGGAAAATCAGCTGTGGGATCTACATAAAGCCAATACAGCCATATCAGCACGGCTTACTCAATTGGAGTTTGTGTCAGCCTTCCTTTCTACTAAACGAAGGAAATCCTCTCCTTTTCAGCAATCCTGAAGAGATTACGCCAGTAATCAGACCTTTGCTTTAATCATCCATTAATGATTAAAAAATTGACATGCCATCTCACCAAAGTAGAGATTGTATTGGTGGTTAAAGCAGCTGGTAGGACGTGGTGTAAAGCAGTTTCTTTTTTGAAATTTGAAGAAGAACAAGGGATTTGCGGCTTGCAGTCACATATTAGCCTCATTGATAGTAGTCCAATTTCATGAGGGTAGTTTAGGTTTTTTTGAGCGGAGTTCGAACAGTTAAAGATTGTCGAAAGTCGAAAGTCGAAAGATTGTTGAATTGTCGGGTTGTTGATTGCTTCTGGGTATGTAAACTCATTAAGTCGTAGATGATAACGTCATCTGTAGATCCACAGCGTGTTAACTGGTGAGGGGATATATTGGTACTTGCCAGAGGGGGGTTTAGCAGGATTACATCTCGAGGTAGAAAGGCCTTTGATAGAGACGATTTCAACACGTGTTTCGACCACGTGGGCCAAGTTAAGATTTATTTGGACAATGTTTTCATCGAACCTACAGGTTAGAGCTTTTATACATCCACTTCGGATGATTGGGACTTTGAAAGTCACATTGATCTTGCTCTTAGATACTAAGGAAGTAGCAAGTAGCGATTGGTAAGATGCAACGCTAAGTAGAACTGCCTGCAATACCTGTGGTTTTACTATTGTAAGAGGGATGAGTTGATTGTGGCAACTGTCACGGTGTTATTATAACTCATAAGTTGAGCTCAGTAAACAATAACAATAACAAATAACAATAACAAGCATATGTAAACAATAAACAATAACAATAATATCAACATCGGTATATAAAGAGCGTTCGCTCAATAAACTGGCACTTGATGCCCATTACTAACGAGACGAACATCTTCTCTCTCTCATCATCTCCCACGTTCATAACTTCGGCATATAATAATAATATTCGTGTCAATGTAATATTCGTGTCACAACCCTTAGGTGCTTTCAACCAATCTGTGTTGACAGCTATTTAGTGCAAAGTATGAATTTCTAAGTCTGAATGTCTAAGTCCAGCACGCCGATCCAACGCATTCTTAGTGGAAGTTACAAAAGTGCGTCCAATAACCAAATCATTTTTCTTTTTAATTGCTTATATTTAATTTGAGTATGGATATAAATAGTTAATTAAAAAGAATTAATTTCTACTTAAGAAGGTGTTACTCGTTTTTAGTCATGCACGGAGCGAGAAGTTCAGATCAAAACAAGGGAAACTATCGAATCATTTACACATTGATGTGTAAAAGGCTTTTCGCACATTAATACTATACTGATTAAAT